>BRZM01001973.1:0-46569 GCA_033238685.1 Lates japonicus
ATACAACACATCAGAGCATCACAAAACTGCTGAGGTTTAACACAGGAATTGCTCAAATGATTCCTTACATATGGGAATAAATACAAGACTGTGTAGTGCTTTACTGTGGAAAACATTCTGATGGAGCTGCCTGCATGTTTACTACCATCAGTCCTTTCTCCCTCCAGGCTTCCATCAAAGCCTCTTCCTCCGGCTTCCGATATGCGTGTGAGTGCATGTTCCTGTATGTCATGTGTACATGCAGATGTGTGTTTCCTTCTGTTCATTGATACCTTGTGCCTTAACCTCCTGCTTCATCCCTGTCCACTTCCCCTGCTGTCAGTCCAACCCCCTTCCTGTTATGGTGGCTGTGGTGGCGACTGGCGCAGACAGGTCACAGATTCAACAGGGACGCCAGATGAACTCTGACCTTCCTGCCTGTCTGTTTATTTCCCCTGTCTATCATCTTCACATAGTTTGTCTGCAAACAGGAATCCACTGAGACAGCTTGAACTAACCAATTTTCCTTGAAAACAAGCCCACAATTCCTGCTGTCACTTAGCCCTAAATGTGTCTCTAATGTTGCCAGACATACATTTACAATACAATACATTTACATACAATTTAAATAACAAATATTTCTCACTGTTGTTTCCTTTGTGCAAGTACAAGCCAGGGAGAGCTCTCCACATGCTACTCACAGTGTTTATGGAATCAACATTATAAACATTATTTGCAGTGACAGGTGACTTGGTGTTGCATTGCAAAGATATGATTACTTCTACCACTAACATGTAATGTTTGATCAAGCAAAAATGCAACTAGAACATTGGATGTTAGTGATTGTTTGCAAAAGATGACCTGAACGCAGAGAACAGAGAGAGAGAGAGGTGTTTGTAAGCTCAGACTTTTTGTTGCTAAGGGAACCAACATAGGGAAGGATGCTGACGTCGGAGCAGATGTGGTGTTTCTTCGATCCTGTATATTTTGCGATAACCTTCAGCTCCTAACCCTGAACTCCCACCTCTGAAAACAGCGGAGGACAGTTGGCGTGTGTGACGTCTGGTCTGTTTGGGTGGCTGTAGGAATTGAGAATGGCAGTCCAATTTCAGGTGCGTCACCTGCCTCTGTCTGCGACGCAAGCAGCCAGACACACTCCATCTCCGCAGCACTCCGGCCTGAATCCTAATACACCCTCAAACACCTCAAGATGGGAGCTGCAGCCATCATCTCACTTGGGCTTCTTCGATTACTTTTTTTTCTGTCTTTTGTTCAAGGCGCACCACAACCCTCCTGCGTTTCAGACAAAAGCAGCGCACGCTTACTTTCCTTCTCACACACACACATACACACAGACATGCACAGATAAGCATGCTTGAATACACACATCAGAAATGTTTTGCTCTCTGCTCACTTTAGCATTTATGAGTGTAAGTGGCTCGGCAGCATTTTTGGATGCAAGCACACACATATACACACTCACACATGGGTCAGTGTGACTGCGTCTTGATGCTGGGGTACCAGGTGTAGCAGACATGTTCAATCTGCATTCTGGAAAGAGCCATGACCTTCGCAGAAATCAAATAAAGCCCAGACTAACGGGGTAATGCAGCTAGATGGTGGCAGGCAGAGCTTGGACTGTATGTGGACAAGATATCTGTGTGTGTGTGTGTGTGTGTGTGTGCAGGCAAGCATGTTTGTAGTGGGGTGGAGGGGTTAAAAGTGAATGACCGAGCAGAGCACCAGTTTCTCTCTATCTCTGTCTCCCCCTCCCCTCTCTCTATGTCAGGCCTTCACTGTTATTAGCTCTGTGTGCTCCATCAGACATGCTGTTCTCTCAGTAATCACAATCAATCCAACCCACTGAGAGCGGGCTGCAATTCCAACTGTTCTCTTTTCACTGGATTTCTGCTCTCCTACAAGTTTCTTTCATGCCTTTCAGACTTTGTCTTTCTTTCTTTCTTCTTATAAACTAAACGTCAGAGAGAAAAACAGAGGGGATAGATAGATAGAGAGATAGATAGATAGATAGATAGATAGATGGGGATATAAGTGGGAGAGTCATGGGAGCAGAATAGAGTGATTAATAATGCAGAATGATTATGCTCTCACAGGTGGCTGATGGTATAAATATCTCTATCCCTGAGGAGGCAGGGAAGGAGTGAAGGGGAGGAAAAAAGGGAGAGAGGAAATTTGGGCATGGTGGGGGAGGGCGGAGAGGGGGTCTTAACAGGAGAGGAAGAGGCAGGTGGAGAAGCTGGGAAGAGAAAAATGGGATTTGATGAATAGGAGGAGACAGGGCGCTAGCATGAGAAAATAGGATTCCTGAGACAAAGAGAGAAGGAGTCTGGCACTGAAAACTAATGTGTCTGTCTGCTGATCTGCTCACCTCCAGCTCTCATCAGGCCTCATTAACA
Organism: Lates japonicus; assembly: GCA_033238685.1. NCBI lineage: Eukaryota > Metazoa > Chordata > Actinopteri > Centropomidae > Lates > Lates japonicus. The sequence continues at coordinate 2,397 of BRZM01001973.1, forward strand.
CTTGTCACATGTGGAATTAATTTGTAACTCTCGGTCTGTGCACATGCACACACAGTCACACACGCAATCAGTTGTGCATGTACAAAGACACACCTACAGACATGTATGTGATCACAAAAACACTCATAAATGCAGGTGCATGTCAAAACGTAGCCCTCAATTATGACCACATTATTCTTAGTCATGTAGTAATTTATTTTTGTTGGTTTCAAAGGTGCATTTAGAGAGAGTCTAATGAAAAGATGCTGTTGCTTGCTCTTTGTGGGGGTCTTGCATCTATTCTTTTTGTTGCTTCCATCTCGACCAGCATCATTTTAAATTAGTTCTTAATCTTTGGTACAAGCCACATGAATAACTTATGTGGCTTGTACCTTTCACTAAGCCCCTCACCCCAAACAATTATCCAATCACAGCTTAGCAAACCATAGCTAGGCTCAACAGGTCTGCCATGCTTTGGCTTTCTCTGAATGTGGAAGTGGAGCATGGAACTGTAGTAAGAGCGATAGTTTACAAATAAAAAGTTTGGAAGGTTGTTTCTTTTTTCTTACCTTCTGTGAAACAAATAACACAAAACTGTAAGTAATGGATTAAATAGTGCATTTGTCTGCAGTAACATAAGCAGCAAATGTGTCAGCCTATAATATCTGTATTTTATCTGTATTTATACCTACACTGGAAATAAGCAGGGCCTAAACCAGAAGGAGTTGAAAATTGCCACATTGCCCTATTTTCTGTGTTAAACTGTTTTACGTTGCCATTTACACTCTTCTCACATATATATGAGTTAGTTACTACAGAAACTATACAAAATAATAACATTGTCACTTCCAAAAAACATAATTTTATTCTTTTCTTTCCACTGTTTTCACCCTCAGCCCTGCAAGCACTTTAAGCAGGTAACTAGGTCCTACCCTGTACACTGTGTTACCGTTTGGACAGGCACTGAGGAAATGAGTGGGATACTATCTGCAGCATTGTAGTCCAGCGGATTTCTGTCTGCAATTAGGGCAGAGCGGGAGGAAAGAAAAAAACAAGCTGTTCATATCTGTAAATAGTGCATTATCTGTTCATATCCCAGTAATGTATTCATACTTGGTTACACCCCTGGTCTCTGTCAAACAAAATAACAGTTTGCTTCCTTATCTCATTCACGATCCTGGAGCCGACAAGATCTATACTGCAGTGCAAGAGCAATGCTGTTTTTTTAATTTATTTTAAAATTATCACGTACATAGGCATCAGGTGAATATTTAAGACAACTTTACAGGATTCTCCTTTCAAAACAGGTCAGCTGGAAGCATCTAAAGATCTGTCAGAGACTGATCAGTGTGCTTTTCACCAACTCATGAACTAACATTAGTTGAATTACCTAGGTAGCTAAAGCTGATGAAATCAGTGAGCAACAGCTGTCGCTTATATGAGCAAAACTGACTGCTGCCAGCTAGAAATAAGAAGTTATTTGCCATTGTCTGAAATCAGGAACCCACTGCTTAAAAAATTACTGAGAATTTCGAGTGGTAAGTCTGCCACTGTTATTATTGTAAACTGCACTGTAATGTCCTGTAAGAATGGAAAGCTTGATGGGCGCAGCAACAATAACTCAGAGGGGTGGAACATACCAAATACTCAACTGAACTGACTGCACACCTGCACATGCAGCCAGGCCTGCAGTTGTACTATATATGCAGTGGGTATAACTAGGTCCACAGATGCACCTGCATGTACTTTTAGACACACACGCACCCAGTAACACACACACAAAACAAACACACACATTTATCTACCTGGTCCCATGGACTGAGTATCCCTCCTGAGAACATGAACAGGTAACCCATGGTGACCAGACAGGCCCATATCAGGAGAGAGAAGAGGCGGAGCATCCGCTTGAAGACCGACTCAATGCAGACGAGGATGAAGATGGACAGGAAGAGGAAGAGAGCAGCCGGCACCGTGATCAGGAATGTCAAATGGTCCTCTGTTTTCTGGAGAGAGAGAGAGAGAGAGATAAAGTATTATTGGAAATCCTATCTAGAAACTGATTTGTAGTACATAGTCTGTCATAGTCATAGTCTGTATACATATTCAGCGGTCTATATGCATACACAGGCTGCATTAACATACTGGTGAGGACTCTTCACTGAGCACATTTGTAATCATTAAAGTGGGTAATGACTGGCAACTCAAAAAAGCCATGTACTCTCATGTTTATGTATGCTGAATTGTTATTATGGAGGACCAGAGAGAGACTTACCAGAGACACATTAATGAGTACTGAACCTGCTTTACATACTTACTACAGACCAGTTAGCCCAAAACTTTAACCTTAAATCCAACACCAATGTGTCCCTATCTTTGCATCCTAGAGGACAGAGGTACGACATGACACACAGGCACAAACAGATGAACAGACGGCACACAGATCAGCAGACAGACAGTCTGAGCCCAGAGAATGTGCTACAGCATCACTTCTGCACTCACACTGTCAAAGTCAGCATTTAGAAGCTGTCAACACACACACATATACACTCACACACTCACACCCTCTGTCTCTTTGACTTCAACCAGACCTCCCTCACCCACCCTCTCATCCTCTACTGCAGAAAGCCTCATCTTCACTCTAACTATGTCATGTTTACACTCCAGGACGATGTGCACTGCACAAAGCTGTCCATCCCAACAGGTCAGCTGGCTTAAAAAGAGAGAAATATCTTGCTGTAGTTTTTCTTACAAGGCAGTTCAGGGTTTTTTTTTCCAAAGATATTCTCACACCTTGGTGCCATTATCTACCTTTTGCTGCCTTGTGAAGATGATATTGATTCTTGTTCCTTGAAACTTTCAAGTGCAAGAAATTCCACATAGGTAACAGAATTTTTCACTTATTCCAAGAAAATCACTTCATATAAGACAAAATGAAAAAAATATTTACTTACTATACTTTCACTATCACTATGCAATTATTCTCACTATACTTCAATGGAAAGACGGATGGTTTTTTATTGAGAACATTTAAATGTTCTCAAAAAAGACAGACTGCAAAATTATGAGCCATAATTTGTTCAGTTATCTGTTAAGATTCATGCAACTTAGATTCATCTGTATCTTTGTGATAAATTATTAGCACTAACTTGAGGAGACAGTAACACCTTTCAGTTCCCCTTAATATCTTCATCCCTGGCACTTTAATCTCTCTGACCTGTTCATAACCTCTGTATCTGCATGTGTCCTAAACATATTTATAATTACACATTTTATGACAGAAATGTCTCTTGTGTTTTTGACTAGCAAATACTTTACTATGCAAATCACATCACCCATCACACATAAACCCATCCCACAAACATGCATACACCAATGTTGTCAGGGTACAGATAAAGTACTCTCGTAGTCCTTTTGCCCTCTTCAGCATGTACTAAATTATGGAACAGCGGCAAAATCACCATCTTTTGCTCAAAGAGAGGACTGTGAGCACACAGCTTCCACACACACACACACACACACAGCGCACTTTCCCAGACTCGATCCTACCCGACACCCACATAAACCATTTTAAGTTATTCCAAAGTCATGATTGTGCTGACAGGTCCAGCAGCTGTAAATGTTAAATTAGCAAGCCGGCGTATGATTAGATGTCGATGATTTTACAGTAAAATGAACATTGCTGTTGGCATAGAAATGCCTTTGATTCTGTTAAAATGCAATCCACTGGAGCAGCTTTTATGGAAGAGAATGAAAAAGATGCCACAGGCTCAACCTTGAATTTGTGGCTGGTTTGACAGTTTATTGACTGGAGCTGCTTGTTGAAAACAGCAGAAGCTATTTGGCCAGAGCAAATGCAGGAAGAGAGCATTTTGCTGTGTATTAATGTAGCAGCATGATGTAGCAGAGGTAGTATGAGTCAGGGTCTGGCGAAGGGATCCCATGGGATACAGTTGCTGACGCCACGCCAGCTATACAGTGAGCCTGGAGCACAGACTGAATCCCAATGAGGATGTAAGCAAGACTGCAAAATTACACAAATACCAGTGGGGTACCTCAGTGACAAACCTGTCCTTTGTTGTCAAAGCACATTTTGTACAAACTCTATGTTCATACACACATACATGCACAGGTTAGGGAGGGGTGGGGGCACTCTCTTTCACTTACTTGTGGTAGGAAAAAAAAGAAGCATCCACTCTTTGCACATTTTTGATTGTAGGCCATTTAATCCTGTTAAAACCCTTTTGAAACCATTTAAAGCCATTTCCCTTGACATAGCATAGAGGGAGGGAGCTCTGCCTGCCTGCCATAATGTACTGCATTGTCACCCAGAACAATTATTTCCTTTTTTAACCCAGTCTGGCTTATCCAGCTATTATACTAGGAGGAAAAGGGGGAACAGGGAAACATAGCAGCAGCAGCCAGAAAGAGACAGGGAGATGCAGCAATGTAATTATTCAGCAGCGAAATGACACAAACACACCAAATACATTATGTCAGACAGTGGGGAGAAGGGGAGATGTGGCACAGGAGCGTGTGTTGAAATCATGACAGTGTATGCACTTTCCATGTTCTGGTGCCTGTTGAATATTTATCCCGCCTGATGAAGCAGCGCTAGTGGCAGATTTCTTCAATCTGCTCTCAGCCTGGTGATGAAAATCATCAATAATCAGCAAACCTCTTCTTGAGTGCATTTGCAGTGTAGAGGAACATTAACAGACAGACTTTGCTAAAACAGGTCAAAGGTTGCAAAGCATCCATATATGTGAACCAAAAGAGTATGATAGAAATTATTAAAGCTAGTTAGAGGCATAACAAGTAGCTTATCTGAAGACCTATTGTCATGAAAGGAAAAGTCTGATACTACTTTCAGTGCTTGTGAATATCCTGCAGACAGTGTTATATCAGCCTTAAAACAGGGACTAAAATTGTGTGAATTTTTTTTCTGGAAATTAGGTTCAAAAAGTGTGTCAGACAATTACGTGTTCATTATATCAGATATTCTTTTTGAATGGAGAGGGTATACAGTATGTAACAACAGTGTTGCATCATGGGTATTTGTGTCTTAATATTGCTAGGCTAGTAAGCCTTTTCAAGTCCATCCGCAGTGAGTTTTTCAGAGTAAGTCAGCCCTAAAAGTGTTAAACCTGCAGGAGCCCACAACTAAAAGCAAGTTGATAGCATCTCCCGACATCTTTACTGCAGATATAAACCACAGAAAATCTGTCAAAATGGCAAGAATTATGGCTGTCACAGATGATGAGCTCAGAATAACTGAAAAACTGTCAGAGAAAATGATTCCGAGAGATGAACGAGACTGAGAGAAGAATCAACTCACTTCAGTAACTCAGTCAGCTGGTTAGTGACTACACCCACTCAGAAAGTGACCTGCCTAGAGATGCCCAACTGAACAGTAATTTTAGTAAGGTATCACACTGTCAAATGGCCAGGGGAGGACGAGAAAATATGTGTATTTCAAATCCATGCAAGCCTATAAGCCTTGTTTTACCCATGTGTAACTAAGCCCTCCAAAAACCTATGAAAAATCCTGTGTATGTAACATTTTAGAACACAAAACATGCTTTATCATGTATCGTGATTGTTTTTATTTCAGAGATCTAGAGAGTCAGCTGTGTAATCACACATTCATTCATCACAGCACCCCAGGAGGGGACTTCATCAGTACAGGGTGAAGAAATGGTCATTTCACAATCACACAAAAAAACGCCAGAGGGCACAGCAGTGGGGCGCCACTGCTGAGAGGATCGAACCAGTTTGAAACGCATGCATACAAGCAAAGATTCCCACCAGCCAAATAATACTGTACATGTGAAGGACAGACCATGGGAAAATGGTAATATGGGCCCTTAAGAAACTATGACTGAAGGAAGTGAGTAAACTGTAAATAATAAGAATTTCAAGGAAATCTGAAAGAACTTTAGGGCAAATAAGCACAAAATAACATGAAGGAAATACAATTACTCCTGTTTTCTAAATTACAATCATGTGGAATTTGAAAGACAGATTGCACATTTAAAGGGACACTCCACTAATTTAACGCAAAGACAGTTTAGTCAGAGATTTTTCTCCCAAGTAGAACAAAAGCATCATTTGTGTCATTTCAGCAACTGCCCCAAAATGACAAGGGTCAACAAAACATCAGACTTTAACACAGATGACAGCAGTTTGTTCTCCATTTCTAGCCAAGAGTCACTCAAGTCTTTTTTTAAGAATGAACACAATCACTCCTTAACCTAATGCACATTTTTAGCACTCAAACCATGATGACAGAGGTCTCCTCCCCTCCCTCCAAGACATAGTCACCTGGAAAATGTCTCTGATAGAAACACAAAACAACTACAAAGAGACCAAAAACGATCTAGAGGGGACAAAAAATGACCACAGACGACCAACAAACACAGCACAACTACAACAAAACACAACACCAGGCAGACAAGGTTAAATGAGAAAATGCAAGTTGCGTCACGTTGTGCAGTGTGTGAGGGGTAGTATCCCAGTTTGACCCATACTACAGGTCACTATGGGTAAGTCAGAAAATCTTGGGCTCTGCTGCATCGATTTTGACCGTTCTTAGTTTAATGTGATATTTTCCTGTTTAAATAGCACACTGGCATGAGATGTAACTGAGGGAAGTCTCATTGAAAAGAATAATCTCATGGGATATCACTTTAGGAGATCAAGACTTTTTTATACGTGACGTACAAAGAAGCTGTCGCCAAGAAGTAAAATGATGGGATTTTTTTTTAAAGGAACACACTGTGAAATGATTTACTTCAATATTTTTCTGATTTCAATTGAATGAAATTATGAAAACAGAATGTGTTCCAGTTTTAAACTTAGCATTTAGGTATGAAGTCCTGTATGTGTGTGTGTAGAACACCAGTTCTTTGTGGTGTTGAAGCTCTGACCACACCTCAGTCAGTGATGTCACAGCATCTATTTCACCTCATTCATTCACCTTCCTGCCCCAGAGTGACAGACCGGTGATCCATCATTACAAAAAACACCCTGCTCTCACAGCCCTGCATCTATCAAACTCTCCATGAGAGATGGAAATGAATCAATGTTTGCAGATGCTGTTAATATAATATCAACAGATTCTGAAAATGCAAAGACTAAAAATAGGTTGCAAATGGTAATAAACTACTGGAAACATGAACTGACATATACACTGAGGTCAATAAGCAGTGCTGTAATCAGTGATGGAAATCATGAAGTGGGAGCTGGGAGATGTTTTGTCCAATTTATAGATTTCCAATGTTCCATTACCAGATGTAATATTGACCTCCATTAAACTGTCAAATGGTGTTTTAAATGTCATTTGGTTAACATACTGCCATGTAATTGCTGGGTCTGTATAGACTCTCACACGTTTGAGCATGCAGACACACACAGGCACATTCCTGCACACATTCCAATCAATACAACTTCAAGGCAACAAGAAAGAACAAGAAGAATTATCTTCTCTAAAAGTGTATACAAGCCTGCGAAGGAAATGAGGGACCTCAGCTGATAAACACACCCAAATAACATATACAGATGATCATAAACATGAAAACGCATGCAAGCATACACGTGTACATACCAACACGCCTCAGCACGCACACACGCATTTGGTACAGTATGGGTGGAGGAGTCTTTGTCTTAACAACACCACATTCACCCACTCCAGCCCTGATCTGTGGGGAAAGATAAAAGTGTGCAGTAATTTTGGGAGCATTAGCGCTGCTTTGGTTGGGTTTCTGTCGGCTCACTGATAAAGCCAGAACACTTAAAACAACATCCTCCCCTCCCTCTGCCGCCCAGCCCCCAGCTTCAAACCCACCCTCTATTTATTCCTGCCATTCTTCTACATCCAGCAGTAATAAATACACACGCCTCACTGAACAACCACTCCATAAATATAGACAAGTCTGTCTAGTATTTAATAGAAACAAAGTGGGGAAAAATCTGATTGATATTGTGAATAATGGGAAAGTTATATGGGGAGATTGTAATTCAACCTGTAAATACAAGAGCAGAGCCCCAGAAGAGTAGAACCTAGAGGACTACATCGACCGGCCGGGGCAATAAGATCTATTGATTTGTCTTAAATTGGAGTAAAGGATCGATTTCGGTGGAGGTTCTCCTGGGAACGACCCCGTTATGGAGTTCAATTGAATGTAACAGGACTTCAGTGACAGCCTCCAGGCGCTGCTTTCAAAGCACATGACGCACACACAGGGAGAAGCATAAGTCTGCCACTCGTCCTGGACATATAGCAGCAAAACAATCATTTTGAAGCAACAACAAACTCAGCGATGAGTGGGCTTCCTTTTGTATGGCTATTTCATAAAAACACAAAAGCAGCACTTGAGAAACAATAGCTTGTGTTTGCGGTTGAGTGTTTGTGGCCAAAACAACACTTTTCACTTGACAAAAGCACCAACACCCACACAGCCGCAAACTAAACTCTCATCCCGCTCTTGATCCACTTAGCAGACCCGACGATGCAATTTAAAGTGCCGCTTTACAGCCTCTTATGTTGTCATGTATAATCATACACATGCACGTTGGCCACCTTGTCTCATTCTGTCTCGTGCTAAAACCAAAACTCTCCTTTTGTTCTGACGCTCCTCTGTGATCCCAACAAGAAGGCTTCTATCTGATACTTGATAACAGTATATATAGCTGTAGCACAACAGGACCTTTTATGGTACTGTGATGAAATGTGCAGCATTCCACAGCACTAAAAACACACTGTCACTTTAAAAAAAATGGGTTTTAGTTTTTTGATCAGATATGGTTTAATATAAAAAGAGATGTAACTCTTGTCCTGCTCAATGACTGTCATGCTGGTTATCACTTGAACCAGAGAGAAGCATCAGCATCATAGCCTTTTATTAAGGTGATTTTACACTACACCTCTCAGAACACATCACAGCACTTCACATACAGTTTGAATGACTGTATGCACAGTGCTGTGATGTGTTCATGTGTCATTTCTACAGGTGCCACTGGTAGTCACAGCTCATGTTAGAGGAATCATTCAACATTTTGTCAAATTCGCTTATTTGCTTTCTATCTGAATATGCTGCTGGAGGAATGGACTTGTTAGTTTTGTTTAGCATAAAGACTGGAAACCTGGGGAAAGAAATAGTTTGCCCAAAGGTAACAAAATCCACCTCCCAGCACCGCGCAAGTTAACTGATTAACACACTGTACCTCATTGTTTAAGTGTAAGACTGACAATTCAGCTATATTATTCATCTGTTAACTGTCCACAGGAACAAGGATATTTCCCAACACGTAACAACCAAGTTCTTCTTCTATTTATTCCAAAAACTTTGTTTGTTACTATAAATGCACAACAATAACATCCTTGTTTACTCTAACCTCCTTTTTCTGGACAGATTAACTTACACACACATCTAAAAATGTGTCTAAACACTTTACCTCTACACACACACACCAACACACTGCTAACACACCAGCACTCTCACTCACCAGTCCTGAAGCAAAGAACACCGCCAGCAGTGCGAGGCAGGTTCCCATGACGATCAGCAGCAGGAACACGATGAGCGGATGCTGCTGGCTCATTCTGTAGTAGGACTCATACAGCCAGTCCTGGGGCTTCTCAACCTCCACGTACACCTCTCCCTGGAACCCCGGGCACCCGTCCCCGAGGCTCTCGGGCCCCTCTGTACCCTCGCCTCCATCACTCTTCTCAAGCAGGTAGCGTCCTCGGGTCCACAGAGCCTCCTGCCACATGGGTAGCCGCCTCTGGAAGGATGGTCCTGTTCTCTTACTGACCAACACACATGCACACAGAGGTGACTGAGAGGTGTGGAATACTTTCACTGCCCTTCCTCCTCACATTCAAAAGTCCACCTCCCCCTCTTCTTCTTCTTCTTTTAAAAAAGTTTGGTCAGCTGTGGGGGATGGATGGACAGTTGAGTGAAAGAGAGCCAACTCTTCAGCTCCTCCAGTCTCCCTTGCATCCTCCGCCGCTCCTCCTGCTTGAGGTGACAAACTGAAAACAGATCTTCTTCCTTCTCCTCCACCTCCTCTTCCTCCTCCTCTTACCAGAGAAGGTGGTCGGACACCGAAGAGGAGAGATGAGGCTTCTGTCCCCTTCCTCTTGGCTCTCTTTATTGTTTGCTCTTTATGTTTGGTCAGTCAGACAGAGAGGAGCAGGCAGCCTCTGCTTACCGCTTGGTGCTGTAGCTCCGACAAGGCAACATGTTACTCTGCTGAGGTGCAGATGAGGACTGAGAGAGAGAGAGAGACAGAGAGAGAGAGAGAGAGAGAGAGAGAGAGAGAGCTGAGGGAGAGAGAGAATGTGTAACTGGGGGGGAGGAAAGAAAGCAAGAGGAGAGAGGGTGTGTACCAATATGTGTGCTGGGGAGAGCTTGTGGGTAAAAGTGTGTGTGCGCGTGTGTGTGTGTGTGCTGTACCTATTAGAGAGAGTGGAAATGTGTGGATGATGATGTGTGAGATTAGCTAATGTGGAGAGAACTGGTATATGACTCAAGACTCTCTGTGTGTGTTTCCAAGGTGCAGAAAAAGGAGGAGACTTAGAATTTTACATAAGAGAGAAACCTTAGACTGTGTGAAGTTAACAGAGGAGGAGAGAGGAAGAAGAAGAACTGTGTGTGTATGTCAGCATGTGTGTGCGTGTGTGTGTTTGTCAGCATGTGTGTGAAAAGCAGAGCAAAAGTGAGTGAGTGAGAAGGGTTGTAACAGCTTGTGCTAAACCAAGACAAGCAGCAGAGCGTGGAGGGAAAGAGAATAAAATGGCATCCAGCAGCCGGCGACAAGATCAAAAGTCTGGTAAGAAAAACACACAGAAGACGGAAGAACGGGAAGGAAGAGGAAGAAGAAACAAAGTCAGGAAGGAAAAACCTCAGGAGACAGAGAGAGTGTGGGAGGAAGAGAGATTGGTGCTTCAAAGGGGGGTGGGGGTGGGGGGGTAGAGGGAAGAGAGAGCTGGTAATGAGTGAAAGTTGGAGAGCATCAGTGTGTGTTTGTGTGTGTCTCAGGGGTGAGAGTAAAATAAGATCTGATGATCCAAAATCCCAATATTCCTCTCCTCCTCCCAGCTTTCATTTCTCTCTCTTTCTTTTCGACTCCTGTTCTGCCAAGGCGGGCTCCCTCGCTTGCCATGCTACATGTGATGCTCCGTGAAGTGTGAAAATGACCGCGCCACTTCAATGTGTCAGATCCACATAGTTTCCTTTTAGCACGCTAACCAGGCAGAGAGAGAGAGAAAGAGAAAGACAGAGAATCTGTAAGCAGAGGCTGATAATGATAAACAGTACATAAAAGTGAAGGTCATTTTTTAGAAACAACAGGCTTCACATTTTCAGATAATAGCTGAGTCTTGATCTCATCCTGAGTAAAAGGGAAGGCAAAGGAACAAGTCTCTGTCCCAGAGCATCAACAATTACAATCAGCCATAAGCAAAGCAACAAACATGCCATCCCCAGTGAATTCCATCCACCCCGTGGGCAAACTGGAAACAACTTCTACAAACTGCACAGCCATGCAAGCAGCTTATGAACCTATAGTGTGGTACAGCAGTGCTCAGGGCTAATTGCCATGTGCCATGTGTAATGCTCACTATAACAGTGTTAAAATGCTGATGTTTGCAACATCAGCACCTTAGTTTAGCATGCTAACATTTAGCAATAAGCACTAAACTCAAGTACAACTGAGGCTGATGGGAATGTCATTAGTTATGCAGGTATTTTGTCACTTAAAAAACAAACTTTGATCAAAATATGGAACTAGATGAAAAGTCAGAGAATCGCCAAAGTCATCACAAGACATCCTGAGGTAAACACGAATGACTGGACCAAATTTTGTTCCACTCTATCCTGGTTAACACTGAGATACTTAATGGGTAAAAATGTCCACCTGCTGGTGGGACTACATGAGAAGTCAGGGATTTAAAAATGTCAGGATTCTTGAATGCCTGTGCAAAATTTCATGGCAATCCATCATTTGAACTGATGGGTTGAGCCATCACAACAGACCGGCCTACATTGTCATTCCTGCAGCCCGGCTGTTAGCATGGCAACTCAAATGCACTTAGGCAGCCCATTTACTGTGTTTTGATTGATTGCACACATGATGTAGTCAGAACATAAATGAAATGGCCTATTGATGGTCTGAAGGGCAGATTATTACAACAAGAACACCTGGGTTCATCGTGTTTCATCTTACTCCAGCTGCCACATCCCCTTCCAGTGTGATTGTGAAAATCCAGGAAATCAACAGTGATTCAAGTTGTAAAAATCAGTTAATCAGTATGTATGAAATCACATGTGAGAGATAGGCGAACAAATGATGGACTCACTCGTGATTCATAGCTTCTTATTCTCAGAGTTTGTGGAGGATACTGAGCAAAGCAATCCAAGAGAGTAAAGGACAAAGCAGTTGTAGCTGCATGTGACTGGAGAAAGAAATAGAAAAACAAGTTTAAAAAAAAGAAACATTTCATGGCAATTTTCAGACACAGGGTGTAGAGCGATGAGATCAATCACTGTGGAGAGAGGGACATGGTAAGAAACTCATTGAGAATCACCATCCAGTTGGCTAAAGCGATGGCAATAATGTCCTGCTGCACATTAACCCTCAAGTGACCAGCTCATTGAGCTCACCAGCTCAAACATACCTTTAAAAACACCTATTTTCACCAAATGACCAATAACACACTATATTGTGCAAGTTCTATCATAAATGTAATGATCTCTGGAAATAGAATACAAAAAGAAAACTCTGTGGAGGTCAGTAAAAATGCTTAATTACCTTGACTAAAAGGCTGTAATTAATAAAATACTGTACAGCTGTGATGTGACATCATTTATTTTGTAACCACTAGGGGGCAGAACCAACAGAGAAACACAGAGTTTGTTCAAAGTCAGTATTACCTGATGACCTACCTGGATTTGAGCAATAAAGAATGACATTATGTTGCAATACACTTCTGTGTTTGTAAAGTGTGTTCAACCTGCATAGAAAAAAATATATCCAGAGGTCATCTAAAACTGTAAATATAAGTCTTTGAAACAATCATCTAGGAGAGTGAATTAAACTACTTACAGTCAAAGATGTTTCAAAGATGAATTTTTATTGTGCTCTGATGATGAATCATACAGACAGACCATTTTCAGAGTAGACATCTTTATGTGTCATACCAGGAAAAAAAAAACATAGAAAGTACTCACATTATTTTTGTCTGTAGTCCAGTTAAGTGAATCAGGGCCATGGTCTTGTGTGTGTCACAGCTTACAGGAGACACCTATATGAAGAGGAGCTGTCATTAATGATGTCAGTTACACCTGTGCTTTGGCCCACAAAATGGAAGCACTCCCACAGGTGGAGGAAATTAAAACTAACTGCCAGAAATAGAAACCTACAGAGAAAAGTAAACATTTTGTGAACTCCTGTGGAGTTTCTCAATTTTATCTTAACATTAGTGTCAGTTCTACTGTATTAACATGTATTAATGTATTAAGTGCATATTTTGCCGAGTACAGCGTTCTTGCATGCCAAGGCTAGCTGTTAACTGCCAATACGATATACTATTAATAATTATACATGATGTTAATGTGCATTATAGTATTGGTATATGTGGGACTTAAGGCCGTAGCTACTGTATATTATAATTACATCAACTTAGCAAACATATTAGCAAACAGCTACCTACCTACAAATCCAGCTGCCACACAGGAATATCAGCAGTTATCTGGAGCTGAGTTTATAGCCCCACGAGCCGTAAACTTCAGCTGTCTCTTTTTGCTGCTCGGCAGTAAGAGCAATTTTTTTAAATTTATTTTTTATTGCCGTCTGTTTTATATGAACTGATAAGAGCCATTACAATCAATCGTATTTTGTTGAGTTAACTTCTTATTAACACATAATGCTTCATGTATCCTAGTCATTCTGGTCTGTAGATATTAAGTGGGCTTCTTTTCTCTTTGAATTATCCTCTGCAATCAGTGCCAATAAGGCCTACAGCAAGACAGTAAAACACACTGAGATTAACATCCTACTCCCTGTTACACTCACAACTACACAACAACAGCAAGTAGAGACTAAAATGACTCCAAGGCAAGGGCATGAATGGGCAACTTAAGTGTTATTGCAAGACTAATAGTTGAGTAATTATAATTATATGTCATTCAGCTTAATTAGATAACATAAGATAAACTTAAGTAACAAGTTAAAAGTCCAATCCAAAAGGCCTGCAGTTCCAGTGGTTGATCAGCACATGAGGATCAAGTTCTCAGTGTCAGTAACCTCCTGAATCTAAAGCAGCGCTGCTGTAAAAGATCAGGCCTTCTGGAATAGAGGAAGCCCAAATATTTATTTTAGGAACAGGAACGACGGCAGTGAGATAGAGGGGATGATTGACGCCAGTAGTCATGCATCATAATAACCCAGATTCCCCTTGACAAGCTGATAGTTGTATGACATGAAGTGTGATGTATTTACAGCCATTCACTGTTGCTCACTCTGTCTCTTGTGACTGTGAGTCTGTGCCGTCCCGAACGGCTTTTTGCCCCCATAGAAATTGGTGTGAATCTGTGTTTCATTGTCACATCAAATCTCCCCTCTGGTGGTAACACAGGCATTTGACAAACGTGTGATGAGGTCTCAATCTGCAGTGTTTGGTGTCTATGTCGTTGTTTTATTTGTGTGTATTTGTGTATGTGCTCATACCATATTGCTACATATCATATGCTTCCTGCTTGGTTGCCTTGAATAAGCGTGTGTAATGTAATCTAATTAGGTCTGCCTTGACACAACAAAGACGAGATTAATGAACTGATCTGAGCTCCTTGCATCGCAGGCGCATACACAACCCCCATGACAGTTTAGCAGTGCAAGTGTGTGTGCGTGCGTGTGTGTGTGTAATTGTGCAAGTGAGAGACAGCTTTAACTGTGAGCTGTTTTCCTTTTATTCAACTTGTCCCCCCCTCCTTCATGGTGATAAATGTTGTTTTTTGAGCCCTCAAGCAAATTAGGGGAATCCCATTCTTTACTGCCTTAACTGACAGACAAATGCACTCACACACACACACATAAACTTTCCCTGTGGAACTAATCTGTGAAGTTTAATTTAGACTATGAGGGGGAGAGGAGGTGGAAGAAGAAGCAAAAAAAAAAAAAAAAAAAAAGAAAAAAAACTTGAGGAAACAACCCCAACAATTAAAACACACACACACACTGACAGAGATCTCAACGGATATGAGCAAGTGTGTGTGAGACACAGAAAGTGACAACAACAATATACTATGATGCCTGTTTTTACCATGTTGTCAAACCACATCTCATTCATCATCCATGTGTGTTCATTTTGCTATAAATAGAGTATTCTATATAAGCTCTTATACTCCATCACATTAACAACAGGTGCGGTTGTGCTGACCACCTGCTACCCACTCCACACACACACACACACAGCGTTAAAGGCGGTGACAGAATGAGAGCTACATTGAGGAAGAGTGGCCTTAACACACTAATTCTGCATCAACACCCTCCCACATACAGATACAGGCACAGTGTCAAGATGGAAGACGAGGCAACACAAGCAGATGGAGAGAGTACAGCGGCTGCCTTCATGAGCTGTGAGGAATATTGCAACTATGACATGTGCATGCAGAAATGACCCTTTACACATAAAGGGTCATCATTCTAATGCAAGGTTTAAGACTGGTGTTAATTACAACTAGTAGTGAAAATATGATCTTTGGTGGAGTTTTTTTTTTCTTAACTTTTTAATGCCCTAAATGCTATTTCAGGATTCCTCACCTCAACAAAAATACATAATGGGGAAAAAATTAAGCTGTAAGCTTGTAGGTATATTTATGTTTTGATGTATTTGACATATTATCTCTTCATAAAGTTTGTTCTGTTGTAGAAATTAAAACACATAGTGGTAGTGTTTAGTTAGTGTTTCCAACTTTTACTCAGCATTTAAAAGTTGCACCAATTATCATCCTATACTTTATATGTATGGGTTTGTGCCACAAATACAGTAGGAGTTTATTGAACTTTGCTAATATATTAGCTAACAGTTGGCTATTTACAAGTCCAGCAAACACAGAGCAACATTAGCATTCATCTGAAGTCGTGTTTCTGAATAAGTGATCAGCATAATCCAATAGTCTCTTGGTCTCCACCAACTCCTGAGGGAAATATCTGCTCTTTAGCTGATTTAGATTTTGTTTGCAAGCTAAATGCTAACCTTGTCCACCATTTAGTTGGGTAGCTGAGTAGTTATAATACAGCGCATTTATCTTTTTTTTTTTTTTTTTTTTTTTTTTCGTTTTTGATGAAAGTAGCTGTCAGCTGCACGAGGTTGATTGGGGTGAAAGTTGCAGGGCCAGAAAACCAAAATAATCAACAAAAAGAAGCTGAAATGCTCCACAGTCCTGTTTATTAGACCTAGACCTAGATCTGTGGATTCATCATTATAAGTAGCTCCTTTGACGTAACACGTGTCATATGATCCATTGTTCATTTTAAAATACTGAGTGGTGCAGCTTTAATGATATGATACAGTATATTGGTCATGGTCTATTCCTGATTAAAAACATGAGATTACATAGATTACAGTTGTGTTTACAGATTGTGAACTCAAACAAAAATGTAAGAGCGTGAGGTGCAAAGTGAGAACAACATCTGACTGACATAAATCCTTTGTAGCTGAGATTAAGGGCCTTTGTGTGTTTAGCTATATTGCACATAGTGCACATGCTGTTATCATGCAGTTTTAATGCAGGTTCCAGAACATTAGCCCTGTGCTTAAGAATCTGTGTTTTTTTAGCTTGTCTTGGGTAATCAAATGAATAATTAGGATGCATGATGCTGACAGGCCTGCTGAGAGAAATCTGCAGCTTGTCACATTTTTAAAACAAAGAACAGCATGAGCTCTGGAAGAACAGAGAACTACAATTGGATTCTAGCACAGTTTCCTCTGTGTGTTGCAGTCTCTAGCACACCTATAACAGCAGAGACACAGCAGTACACCCACCAGGACTGTCAGAAATCAGCCTATAAACAATCTTATTTGTACCTGCTTGGCGTCACACAGCCACTGGCAGTCATATGGGAAATCAACAGAAGTGGAGATCAATCCCGTTTTATGGATTCACTGAAATGCACATGCACAAAAAGGTCAAAACAAAATCTGATCTATATCCTATAAAGTATCTGCAGAAAGTGAGGGCTAAAGTTATCTGGGTTAAAAAAAAAACATCTTGTGAATATTGAATTATTGATAAAATTGGATGAGATCCCAGATGTAGCTGAGCACACACAATGATAATTACAGCAGTACTGATGATGTGCTAGAAATAAAGCAGATTTCCCACCTTGATGAGAGAAAAGTGGGCTTCATCACCAAACTGGGTCTCTCTCAACCCAACGGTGATTAAAACACACTGAGATGACCTAGATAAGTAGCAATCAAGGTAGGGAAGGTGGGAAGCAGAGAGAGAATGAGAGAGGGAGAGAGAGAGAAGGATGGGAGAGAGAGATACCACCCACACCGAAAACTCCTGATTCTTCATTTAGATGAACGCTGTGAGATTCATTAAGTATGGCACACAGTGTTTTTCTCAATCAAACATGGTGATTTAAACTACGCTGTACACTCAGCCTGTTTTGCATTCGGTCCCTTGACAAAAATGCCTTATTTGAGAGATACACAAAGTATCTGGGAATTGACAAAATGCTAAACTAATCAGGCTTTTAATTGCATTTGATTGCTATTGTTTGGGGGATTTTTACAAGGCTTGTTAAAATGCTGTTTGGCTCTGTTTACTGCAGAAGAAAATCTTGAGAAGTGGCTAATCATTGAATTGGAAGACTCCCTGGATAAATACTGGAGTCTCACAACATCATTAGGCTCTAGAGAAGGTGATCTCCCTGTACTAAAACTGAAAATACAACCATAAGTGAATGTGTTTTAACGTGTTTTATAACACGTCTTAAAGCAAAACATTGCAAATATATGCTTGTGACATATTTGCTTTGTCTTGTTACCTCTGTTGTCATATAATGTATTGGATTACCTGTCCGTGGTACTAATTATATTTTTAAGTGCTGGTTCCCAAGTGCTGGGTCAGGAAACTCAAGAGGTCACAAGATAAATCTGAAGGGTCATGAGATGATTCATAAGATAGGAAAGAAGAAAAAAAAACATACCACATATCTAAACAGAATTTCTTTGATCTTCTTGTGAAATTCTGGACAGTTTATGTAAATTCACCTCTAAAAAAAAATCAAAATACTGAAAACAACCGGAGAAATGAGAATCACTCTTTGCATTAGCTGATTCTTGCCACTTGAGGACAGTAGAAACAAACTGTAATCACAACACAGATTTTTTAGAATTTTTAAATTGATATGGTGAATGTGTTAGCTAACAGTTGCGTATTTACAAGTTCACAGACACAGAGCAATGTTAGGATAAATTTGGAGGCCAATATTAGCTCTATTCTAGCTCTGGTCTTCACTTATACATAAGAAAAATATCAGTCTCTTTAACTGCTAATCGTTCCACTATGTTCACAGCTAGTCGTTAACTTTGTCTGTCTGCCATTTCTGTTGGGCAGCTAGCGTGCAGTCCGGTTTCAGGAAACACGGTTGATTAGAGTGGTGAGATTAAACCAAAACAGTGAAGTCACTGGCAATAGAACCAAAACAATGAGTAGAAAGATGCTGAAATGCTCAGTTTAGCTGAGGGAAACTGTGGAGTCAGGCGACAATTATCTGTGGGCTGGTCACTTTGAACAACACCTTTCACATTACACACAGTCATTTGACCCAGTATTAATATAATAACTATCGATTATAGCAGCTTTAAACATCAAAACATAGGCAAGCTGTGAACACAGAAGCTGCAAGAAGAAATAGTTTTACTTTAAATGCCAAAAGCCAACAAATAGCCAGTACATTAAATTTCAAGTACTTAGTGCTTTGTGGTCAGAGAGGAAAACTCTTATCTGCCTGTACCCTCTCCAATCTCCTTTTTCTGTGTAAGAATCTAACCAAGTGTGGGTGCAGCTAATCACTGACTTGTGAAAGTCTTGTCCATTCAGCCGTGCATGAAGCTTTTCCACTCAAAGCCGTTTAATTCAGCGCTGGCTGGGGGATGACTGCTGGCCTGGCTCATCAGGTTGTACAGCTGGCACTGCTCAGACATACCAAAGCAAGCAATCTGTTTACTGGACAGATTCCTCTCCAGCTTAGTTATTATGGACAGTTTTCTGTTTGTTTGTTGTGAAAACACAGCACTTTTCAAGCTGGAGTGACAGGTTCAATATGTCGACAGCATTATAAAAATAAGCTCCTTATTGCCTCTGTTTTCAACTTTCTTATTGGAATTTGTCACCTTAGGAGCACTCACACTCCTCTGAGAAACCTTTGATTCTCATCTCTTCATCTTTTTCCTGTCAACCTTGTCTATGCCGCTTTGAGCACTAATCCACTTGTCTCACCTTAGAATAGGTATCTGTTTTACAATTCAAATGCTCTTACTTGTTGTCCCCCTCACCTCTTTTAACCAAAGCTTTAAGTCTAATCTTTTCAAGCTTCCTCTGTAGTTCAGCTTTATTGCTGCTCAGAGGTCATATCAGTGAGGTTAAGGAGAATGGATCAGAATTGTTATGAAGATGCCTGGGAAGGTGTTTCAGTGTTGGCTAGACTGACTCTTTCCTATCACGACACACACCACCACCATAACAGTACACCTAATCCTGAACAAAACCACACATATACATAAACACCTGACAGATACTGGAGGCCCGGTGTGACTGAATGTGAAGCTTGTGGATAAAGTCTGGCAATGCGGAGTTAACGCCTCTATATTTGGTTTAGGGGTTTAAGCATACTGAAGACATCAGGGAGCTCAGCAATGTAGAGAGCAGCCTTTTGTCTGAGAGGGTTCTCCTACACCAACGGTACATGTGCACCACCTAGTGCTGAAGAGGAGAATCACATGTTGACTGAGAAAGACATTGGAGCCATACACAGTCTGACACAGAGAGGACTACATGGTAAACTGCAGTTCTGAATAATTAGAAATGAAAAGGTTACTTTCAAGAAAATATGGCAAGTGAAACCAGCACAGATCAATATTTTTATATGAACAATGGGTCATGTGACAAACTGTTATGTGAAAGGTGTTGCTCATAGAGATGGATCAACGTGGAATTATCATTGCTCTCTGCAGTTTCCCTCAGCTCTACATAGTGGCTTACCTGTTTAGCTCATTGTTTTGGTTTTATGGCCCTACACCTTTACTGTTTTGATCCAGTCTCACTGCTCTCATCTTTGTTGCTTCTAGACACAGCAGGCAACAAATAAAAACAAACAAACAAAAATCACTGTATGATACCTGCCCACCACCAAACAACACAAGTTAGCATCTAGCTAGTGAACATGCTGCTGCATTTAGCAGCTTAAGAGCTACATATTTCACTCAGGAGTTGGTGGAGACCAAAATAGAGCTAAAAGGAGGGCCAGCTTTTGACCTGCACTTGCCAAGTGGCCAGAACTATGGCTGCAAATCAATGCTAATGTTTCTACATGTCTGCTTAAAGTGTCAAGGCATCAAAACCACCTGCCTGCCTTATATTTTAAGGGTTGCCCTTGTGCTGCCAAAGCAGCTCTGACCTGTTGGGGCATAGACATGGGACCTCTGGGAGTGTCTTTTGGTGCCCGGCACAGGGACATTGGTAGCGGATCCTTTAGGTCTTGTGGGTTATGGGATGGGGCCTCCATGTATCTGGCTCGTTCCAGTGCATCCCAAAAATGCTGGAGTTTTGAGGCCAGATCAAGACCCTTTGTGATGTTCTTCAAACCTTCTGGGAGCAGTTTGTGTGGTGTGTGGCAGGGTACACTGTCATCCTTGGGAAGACTGCTGCTGTTGGGGATTGCTGGGTCCATGGGGCAGTGTTCTTGGTTTGTAACAATGTTGAGGTGAGTGTTGTATGTCAAAGTAACAGGGTTTCCCAGCAAAGCATTGTAATGAGATGATCAAACCTGTTAGTGATTTTAATGCTGTGACTGACCAGTGTATACACACAACTGTTTGCTAACATTTTCACCATGGCAGCTTCATAAAATGACAGTATGTCTATGTTGTGTTTACAGCATATTGTGATGCCCCCCAGTGGCCAAAAAAGAATTAATGCAGCTTGAAGTACCCATGTTATCCGTAACCTCAAAATAAACCACACAATGACTGGCAGTTTTAAAATGTTTATTAAAAAATAAAATAGAAAAAAATATATTTACATAAAAATGTCAAAAACAAAAAACAAAAGCTGGGCAGTGGTTCCCTCTGGCCACCGATATCTAGGTGTCCATTTTGAGGGCTACTGCTCACATGAATCAGCCAGGACAAAGAGGGGCTGCCACCTTTCTTTAAACAGCGGCCGCCAGTTTAAAATCCCTCATTTTATTGCAATGGGGGTAATATTACATTGCATCTACATGTACATGTGTACGTCAAAATCCCAGTGGTCCAAGCAACTCTCCTTGCTTCCTTTTCCCTCACTTTGCTTTACACCAATCTGGAGAAGTGAAGGCAATGTGGCAGAGCATCAGCGATACCTTTAATTAACCATTTCCATCACCACCTGATGAGAGAAAATAAGAGAAAAATGAAAACAAGACAGCGAGCTACGTTGGACCACTGAGATGCACAGAGATTTTAATCCATACAGACTTTCTAAGATACTGCATGTCAGTGTTTGCTGTGAAGACGCAGGCAACTCTAACCCAGTCAACACCCCTCCATCACCAGTTTCATTATCAGCTCCTCATAAATGCTGATTCTAATCTCTAAAAGCAGACATGGCTATCAGGGATGCAGTTTGTTTAACAGGTTTGCCAACTACATCCAACCTGCTATCCAATTTATATTGGGCTAGGATTACATGTAACTGAACATTTAAAATGTCATTGTGATCACCTCCCTACAGATTATATGGAAAATCCCACATACACAGAGAATAACAGGGTGACTGGGAGTGATAGTATGGGCTGGGCACGTCTCCAAAAAACATCCATGATGATTTTTGGTCTTGGTCAAACCATTAAAATATGAGAGGATAATCTGCTTTGCCTGTGAGCCATCGGTCAAAACAGAAACCATTCTTCTGAGATTAAATTGATGCCAGGTGAAGTTTTGACTGACGGATCAGAGTTGCCATGGTTTAAAGAAAAAATGAAAAAGAAAAATAGTGCTAACTGTTACTGAACAATCTCAGTAAAAGGTAAAAAGAATTGTTGGTGGACACCTTGGTCCCTTCTGAAGTGCACCTGCAGAGTGCAAGACGCTCTCTCTGGGTGCACTTGCTCATGAACGGTCGGGCGCCTGATTAAAAACCTGTGGTGGTAAGTCATGAGTCTCGATACTTTCTCACACACGTTTCACTATGTCACACACTACACAGACCCAGACCCAAACCATTGACATTAACATCCCCTATTCCTTAACATTTGACTGATAGATGTAGAAAACTAGTCTTTGAAACATATCAGGACCTTCATACAAATACACAGGGGTCAGGGGATGGGGTAGTAGTTCACGTGTTGGCTGGAGAATCTGTCAGTCGGTAATATTACTCCTGTCCAACAAGCAGTGTTTGACATTGGAAAATAACCCCAAACGGAAAAGACAAGAGAGTTGACACAATAATTAGAATAATCCACTTGCATAGTAATAACACCAGCATGTGTAGTGTTCTGGGCGAGTCACAGCCTTTGACAGTCCTGTCTGTGAGTGTGTGTATTTGTGTGACACGGTGTGCTCGCGGAAATACGACGTACACACACTCCAAGTAAACACAAAGAAAGGCATTGCAAACAATTAGCGGAAGTACCTGGCAATCAAATATACACAAGATTCCTGAATGGAATCAAAATATAATTCCCTTTCACTAGGGTCCTTGGTTCAGGAAGACCCCCACCACCACCATCAACCCTCCCTCCTCCTCCTTTGTCCAGGACCACAAAGGAGGAAACCTTATCGCTGAGCATCTTAGTGTTGGTCTTCACTGATTTACAGCTGCAGGCAAAAGTTGACCTCAGCCTTGGCATCAGATTTCTACAACCACGTCCCTCAACTAAGGAGATTAAGCATCTGAGGCGATCTCTGACCTGGAATCAGTGGCTTTCTGCCCTCTTACCCTAACATTGATCTTCAAATTCAAGTCAGATAAGCTGTTGCCTTCTTGGCCCCAACCCCTCCTACAACATGTAATCAAAAGAGACAAGCACAAAAAAAATGAAAACAAACTAGCATATATGTGTAACAGAACAAGCTGTCTCAGGCCAAAATCCTGCACCGCCTAGACACTTTTCCTTTAAAATCACCTCCAGTGGAGAGAAACTTGGCCAAGACTAAACTAGCAGGCCACTGCCAGCCTTCCCCTGACTGACAAAATATGGCAACAGCACAATCCCATAAGGGACACACACATACAGAAGTATACACATACACACAATCTCAAGGTGTTTTTGCTAAAGCTCTATCTGCTCAGGAGCTCTTACAGGCCAAAACAGAGGTATATCCTCTCGATCGTTTCTCAGGATATCCTAGGGTGCAATTTCATCCCTCCACTTCCCTTCCAGGATGCCTTAGACTAACTGGGCTGAGGAACAAAACGTCCTTGGGGAACTTCATGTTAACCTCACCCATTTTTACAAGACACAAGAAGAAAAATGGAAGGAGCATTGAGATAAGGGCTCCTTATCCCTTTCTGTTCCACTTCTCTATATCAAACAGAACAACACAAGTAAAGAGGGGAGAGAAGAAGAGGAGTGGGTGGGGGTGGGGTGGGGGCCTGCAAACTGGGGTCCATCTCAACCTGATGACAGACAGGAGCGCACACACCCACTCCCACTCCCATGCACACACACACGCACACACACGCGCACACACACACACACACACACACACACACACACACACAGAAATACCAACTGATGAACACGCACACACTAGAGATGCTGCCTGGGGAAAAGGTTTCGTAAACAGAATTTAAAACTCTACAAAAATAAAATAACAGTATAAAAATGCCTTTACATACACACACACAAAATTAAATAAGCATTTACTTTAGTTCCAAAAAGAAAAATAACATTATTGCACAAAATGAAAAACAGTTTGTTCTTAAGTGTATAAACTGTTAAAAAAAAAAAAAAAAAGTAACACTGAACCTCAGGCAGCTTGGCTGCAAGGGTTGAGGCGAGGTCAAGTGAACTTGGCGAAAGGCATTACCACCAAATCCAATAGCAATAAACAAAAAACCAAGAACAGACCTGAAACAAAGATGAAACAAACAAAATACTGAATGTAACATAATACTGAAACTACAAAACTGTGAACAAAAGTCATGCAGAAATGGAAAGGTAGAGATAGTAGGAGGAAGATGCAGAGCTGAGGGCTGCTGTTCCATGTCGTGGCAGCCCCCCTTATGAAAACTGCTGGTCTCTGGTCCTCTGTCTGCCTGTCCATCCTCCTTCGAGACGAACGAAGAGCCAGGGTTTGCAGCCAGAGAGGAAAAGAGGGAGGAAAAGTTAGGAGCAGAGGAGTGGTTTCTATCTGCTGAGGCTAACTGGTAGGCTGTCCCTCTTTCTGCGTCGCCAAGTGTTGCGGTGATACTGTGTGTGCGTGTGGGTGTGCGTGTGTCCGCGGTTAGCCAGAACGGGGTTGTTGACCAGCGGTGGGTTGTGGAAGCCCTTCACATTGAACTTGGTTCCGTTCTGAGGAGGAGCGGAGAGAAAGGGGGGGGGGGAGAAAGAAAGAGAGAAAATATATAAACAAAACTTCTTTGTTAATGATGCCTTAAAAAGGAAATTACGTCATTTATTTATGCAATTTTCTTTTATGGGTCAGAACATTGAACCCTGTAGTTCAACTTACAGACTTGTACTTGTAACTCTTAAGTATTCTCTTACACAGTGTGTGTTAAGACAGTAGCACTGTGTCAAAACACAGGAAAAAAATCCAGTAAAAAAGTTGAAACACGTCATATTAACCAATCAAATCCATCCAAGCACACACTGTTGATATAGCACAGTCTAATGTGAGGATATAGAGATTTTTCTTACATTTAGATACAATATATTTACTCAGCTGTGTAAAGGAATAATTTGACATTCTGGGAAATGATGCCTATTTCCTTATATGCTGAAATTTAAATAACAAGATCAATATCACTCTCATGGGTGTGCACTAAATACACAGCTAGTGAGCAGTTAGCTTAGCATAAATACTGGAAACCAGAGGTTGTCTCATTTGTTTAACTGATAGAAAAAACAAGTGTGAAAACAAGACGTTGCGATTTTAAAAGGGCTATATGCCAGGTTATTTGCTGGTAGATCAAGCTAGCCGTTACCCCCTGCTTTCAGAGTTTACGCTAAGCTAACTACCCACTAGCTGTAGCTTCACAAAATATGAGAATGGTATCGATCTTCTCAACAGCTCTTGGGAGGAAAGTGAGTAGGTGCATTTCACAAAATGTGTAACCATTCCTTTAGTAAGCCAGAAGTCCGTAAGGACTAACAAACTGGATGAGACCATTGAGATGATGTCCCTGTTTATCTCATTTTCCATAGCAACAGGTACACATCAGATGTTGGAACATCAGGCCTCAGTGACTGTGTTACTGTTTACTGATCATTATGGATTGCAGATGGCATTTTCATTTTTATGTAACCTGTTACACGATTAGTCTGAAGAGAGTGATAGAAAGCGAGTGAAGAAAGATGTGTGTGTGTGAGACAAATCAGACACTCGATAGAGAATGGAAACAGCTGTGGAGACACAGAAAATATGGGATGGAAAGAGAATGAGTTTGTGTGTGTGAGAGACACATGTTTGCCTTGACAGTGAGTTTGAGTGTTTGTGTGGCATCCGGCGCCTACCTTGTGTGTGTGGCTGGAGTGGGGGCTGGGCGGAGGCTGGGGGCTGGAAGGGGCAGGGGCATGAGCATGGGCTGGGGGGGGGCATGTGGAAGAAGGGGGGGAGCCCGGTGTCTATACACACCTGTCTGCCAGGTATGGAGTGCATTGCTAGAC
This sequence comes from Lates japonicus, assembly GCA_033238685.1. Classification (NCBI taxonomy): domain Eukaryota; kingdom Metazoa; phylum Chordata; class Actinopteri; family Centropomidae; genus Lates; species Lates japonicus. The sequence goes on from BRZM01001973.1 coordinate 28,485, forward strand.
CACCGGGCAGTGAGACGCGAGCCTGGAGGAGGGAAGGGATGATGATTACTGACAGATTAGAGCAACAACTTATAGGTCATCCTCTATATTCTAACTGATGTTAGATTATTTCTAAATTTCTACATATGATCTAATATAATGTCATGCTCCAGTGTCTGCTGTCATCACTGTGTGCCTACCTGTGAGCCTGGAGGCATGAGCAGATGGTGTCCTCCCATGCCGGGCTTGCCGGTGCCCATATTGAGTCCTGGTGGCAAAGCTAGGCCCAGAGGCGGGAAAGACGGGTATGGCGGCAGGGCTGGCAGAGGGACGGGACATGGCAATGTTGAATCAGAGTCCTGGTAGGTCATACAAAGAGGAAAGAGGTTATGAGCAAGGTGTATGTCACTTACAGAGAATAAAATGCAGCATGCAGATGCATCAGGTAGGTGGCAGTATCACACCATTATGGTGGATGTCAATTGCATAATCACAAGAAATTGTAGTTGTGCCAGATAATATATCATCTACAGAGGAAAAAACAGATGGAGCTCTGCAGCAATTTACTAGTTCAATTTACCAGTTTGTCAGGGGAGTTTTAGCGTTACCGTTTTTATGAATCACACACCCGTCATAGTGTTCGACACAGAAATTACCGCATCGACCAACACAATTTCGCAAAGAGCCAGTCGCATGGAACACAATTACCATTTCATTAACATGACGGGTTCAGACTAACAGACACCTCGTTTTAAAACATCATCACCGAGCCATTTCATCCCGACATTATGAGTCAGAGCCTGCAGCGAAAGTTTGCGGACGAAATGGCCTTTCCATCAGGAATCTTCCGTGCTCGATCAGCCACCCGTCCACATTGACAGGCATCCCATGAAACAACAGCCAGCTTGAACAGCAGCACAGCACAAGCACACACAGCAGCAGCCACCGCAGCATAAACGCCAGTCAGCCCCGATGATCGACAGCCATCGTCCATGGTTTTGCCCACAGTCTCTCAGCTGGGGACAGCCCAGAGCAGGAAATAGTTCAGGAACCCGATTTAGAGCCTTGTTCAACACCCCGAGCCCCAAAGAGGTTCCAGGAAAAGTCTTTCGTGATAAGGCTATTGCCGACGACGACGCCCATACCGCCTTCCCGTCAATCTTCCAGTCTTCGTCCTCACAGTTTTTTCAGACCCATGATATTGCCTTTCAACAGGCATGTTTAAACGATTTCAACGACGCATTTTAGCACGTCAAGAGCTATTCGCGTGAAAACAGTCCCTACTGTCTTCAGCCAAACGAACAGACGGTTCGTTGTACCGTCAATTACCATTATAAACCAATCATTGCCGTTTGCAGCGTGCCCATAGCCCAGACACCACCAGAGCCTGTCCGCTCAGCCCAGCCAGGCCCGCCCATCAGCGTGCAATCAGCGTGAAGAGCGACCGTTACCAGCCAAACGCCACAGTGCGATCACTGTGTCCCTCAATCGCCCGCTGCCCCGACACCTCACTGAGCGTAATGCAGCCCAGCTGAAGACCGACCGAGGCGAAGCCACACGTGTCACTCCATGCTGCAAAACACAGAGGTCATTTGCTGATGCCGAAGAGCCGGGGACAACATAAGAACAGCGTCATTCATCCCATTTTTCACGACCGTCACCGTCAATTGCGGTGCGGAGATCGTCTCGTCATCGTTGTTCTTCACCAGAATATTGACGGCAACATAACAACAGCCCCGCCGTGCAGCAATACCCCGCACACGAGCATCATCACTGCTTACCGCATCACAGCATTTGTCTTTCCGACTTATTCGTGCGTGATGAACACGTTTGCGACATCGCAAAAAAGGTTCCGTTCATTACCCCGTGGTCATTTCATCGACACGGATCGATACCTTCGATTCATCGCCTGTTCCGGCCAGCGTTTGTCGACAAACCAGGTACGGTTTTCAGACGTCTTCGTTTTGTTCGACAAAGAAAACCCCCAAACACCAGTTTGTCATCACGTACGGTCAACAGATCCACGGTCATAAATCATCGGCCCAGCGTCATTACCCAGTAGACCTTAGATTATCTCTTCGTAATACCGGCAGGGTTCATATTCATCCACTTCGCCAAACAGCCGCAGTCGTCCCGTTAACAGACGCAGTGAGTTCAGCGGCCCTCACAGAAGATGGGCGTCAGCAGGCATCGCCGCGCCGCCTCACGCGCCATTTGTGTCCAGGTTGCAATCACGTCCCCTCATCTGTGGCCGCCAGCCGACGGCGTGCAAAACCAGGTGTGCATGACGTCGAGCCCAGTCACACATTCTCCACCTCAGCTCCAGCCAGTCGTCGAGCAGCATCTCCGCCCAACACCCTTCATCCTCCTCCTCCTCCTCCGTCCTCTTCTCAGCTCAGGACCTTCATTCTCCTCCGTCTCAGCAGCTCAGCGAGGCCGACACGTCTCACCCTTTGCCTCACCCCGTCAGCCGCCGAGACCAGCCCGCAACCAGAGCCGAGCAGACGCAGCAGTTACACATGACTCATAATCACACGCATTCGTTACGATGTTGGCAAGCCAGGCAGCCCATGACCTCACGAGTAGCACTGCTGTGTACCAGGTTCAGCCTTGTTCACTGTAACCGTCAGGTGCTGGGAGCTGATGTAGGCCCGTAGCCAGCCACAGGGATGGTGCAGAAACAGCCACCATAACAAGACATTTCAGCATGTGGTATAAAATGAAGGAAGCCTCATATTAGCTGTTCTGCACCATCCCTGCTCTGTTGAGAACACAACCTGCAGTTTACATCAGCAAGCTTCCAGCACCTGACAGTTTACAATGAATAAGAATAGACCTGAGGCACAGCTGTAGTCTTGATTTCATGAGGGGGTCACCTCAGACGCCTTACAACCCCTTCAACATCATGTACAGTGCAGTATTATTACAGTTACAAGCAACATTACTAATTTCTAGCCAGACTGTCATGTGCTTGGTGACTGCTTGTAACTGCTCAGCTTCCCAGGCTTCCCTACTGCGGGCTAAATACTGTTCCTAAAGTAGCTGGCAAGTGAGGAAACAAAATAAGAGACGATCAAGCGTAACTCTGTTTCACTGAGCTGAAAGCACTACTGAAAGACAAAGAGGAAAAGAAATAGGAAAATCCCTGAAGCTTTGAAGAAGAAAGACACAGAGGAAGAGGGAGGAGGAGGAGATGAAGAGTGATGGAGGAGGTAAACACTTTCTGTGTCCTTGGTCATATTTCCGCGAAACATTTCTTTAAACAAAGAGGAAGCAAAATCTGAGAATGAATGTGACTGGGCTCTTAGTGGCAGTCAACACACACACACAGACACACACACACACACTAAATCCCAGCTGAAACTGAACATACAAATGAAGGACATGGTGAAGCGCTCCAGGCAACACCACAACACAACCTGGACCTAAAATGGCACTAATGAAGGCAGCCATAACTGATACCTGCCCCCTCTAATTATCTTCTGTAGAGGCCGACTGAGAGAGACACTCCTCTGCATCTGTTACTAACAGGACGACTGCAGCAGACGGCAGAAGTGGACCGATATGAACCCTGTGAGGCCGATACTGAGAGATGATACAAATTCTACCGTTATTCAAAGCAGCACTGATTGATAATTTTATAATATAAATGGATCTAATGACTTTGTCATACATGATAATAAACTGAATATTTTGGGGGTTTTAACTGTCAGACAAAACAAAGACATCTGAAGAAGCCATCTTGCCTGGTTTGTGGTAAACCTTAACAAGGACAAAACGATGAATCGAGAAAATTATCAGTGCATTAATCGATAATGAAAGTAATTACAGTGTAAACAGACCTTTTTTTTACGAAAATGTGTCACCAAAACAACTTTTTATTATTCCTCCACTGCCCCCAAGTGGTCAGAAAGATAAATACTGTAATGCAATAAAAACTAGTAAATTGAAGTGTTAGTATTACTCATGTGCAGGGTGTACTGCACAGCAAGGGTTTATATTTATTATATTTACTTAAGTCTAATGGCTCTAGTGAGAGAAACTAACAGTGACAGGACAGGTCTCCACCTGAGTGTGAGTGTGAGTGTGAAAGGGTAAAGAGTAGGATGAGATGAAAAACAGAAGCTCACCTTTTCACTGTTCTTGTATTTGTCCCAGCTCTTCAGCATCTTCAGCCATTTGGTGGTCCTCTCCACCTCTGTGTGTTTTTGCTGCGTGGAAATGAGAAGTGACACATTAATAACTTCCTCTCTGTCAGTCTTCTTCTGCGGCTGCATTTACGTCCAATGGGAATTAGTGTCAGAACGGCTTGACAGTTAAAAAGGAACGACTTGCAAGTGATCGCACTGTGTTCAAAGGCGTTTGAAGCTGCTGAGATGCTCCAATTAAAGCTTTCTTCACACTTTGGTTACACACACTTTGTGAGTGGGCACGTTTTACAGCAAACTGAAGCAGACAAAAATCTGGTGAGATGTTCTGTCCTGTAGATTTTATAAACTGCACTGCAAAACTAATAATAATTAGTTTATAATAAATAATTAACTTAATTTCTTTTGAACTAAATCCTATGTTCTCATTTGGCTGAAGACTGAAGTAAAGGTTTGTTTTCACAGGTAAAAGCTCTTATTTCCCGTGGTATAAAATGCATCATTTAAAGTGTTTAAACATGCCTGTTTGAAAGGTAATATCATAGGTCCTGAAAAAAACATGAGGATGAAGGCTAAAGAGGAAGATTATTGGGAAGAGAAACTTCTATTTATAGAGCGTCAGTCGTCAGCTTCTTTCTCTAATAGCCCTTATCGACCACAGAGACTTTTCCTGGAACCTTCTTTTGGGAGCTCAGGAACTTCATCTTCATTTAGACTAAAAGGCTCTAAATCAGGTTCCTGGGCCCAAACTTTCCCTGCTCTGGGAGCAGTTTTAACATCCCCTAGCTAAGGTTAGAAGATGTGACAAAAGGCACCATGAGACGATGTAAAGCTGTCAATCATCAGAGATTTGGCTTCACTGTTTATACTGCAGTAACTGCCTCTTTAATATCTGTACTTGTACTGTACTTCTTGTTTTTAAAGCTGTATTTGTTTCTATAGGATTTTTATATCAATGTGATGATGGACCTTGATTTGAAAGGAACTGAATTAGCTGTATTAGTCAAACACAGAGATTCCTGTTAGAGGTTATTTCATCCACAAACTGTACAGAAAATGTACAAAACCATAATGTCAGTTAAAGAAAGTAAACTCAGTGATACAGTGACACGAGGCTGAGGTTAGTCTTGTTAGTCTAGTTACGTCATGTTAAATGTAAAATGAAGTGGTGCTGATTCCCATGCATTTTACAAATACACATGAAATTTATTGTTAGTGTCATTCTGTAATAATTTCTGTATCAGACTTACTGTATATGAGCGGGTGGCAAACAATAAATTCACCAGAAATAAACAGAAAAGTGAGGAAACTCAGCCTGAATGCACATTGTCAGGAAAGTGTTATTTCAGTCAGTTTCACTCATTTTCTAACAGTTTCTGAGTCTGGAGCTTGTTAAGAGTTTCTTTGGGAAACAAGGTCCAGATCACAGCTACTGTACTTTGGAGCCTGTAGCCTTTCAGTCGCCTTCAGTCTCCTTTCCAACATCCATACAAATGTTCCAATCATGTGTCAGTGAGAGAGAATGATCGCAGTGATTCTTTGTTTCTGTCTGGTTCTGCGCACAAATCTCAAACAAAGAAATCTATTTTTAATTCTGTCACCAGCTTCTTTTATCTAGTCTTCACAGGGGAGATGCAAACAGGGATGCGCAAAGAGGGACTTTTAATTTCCTGATTCACACAGTTGCGGAAGAGCCACAAGCTACAGATGGATATCTGTTTGAAATACAGAAGTTAAAGAGAAGTAACATCACTCACCTTTTCCTCCACCGAGTCGTAGGATGGAAGTTCATTCTCACTGAGGAGAGGAGAAAAAAGGGGAAGAATGAAGAAGAGATAAACAGTCTTGGGCTTATCTCTAAACCTCCAGTTTATTTTTATGTCTTTGCTGTCATATATCAATCATAGTTTATTCAACCCTGTCTGTACATAAACAAGTGTCAGATTGAAAGCATCATCTTACAGCTAGGTCTGACACTTGTCAGGTTTCACGCTCAGATTTTTCTATTTTAACACAATGTTCAAAGTCAGATTCTTTCCAGAAAACACTGATAACTGATGAAACAACTGAGTGATATCCGGGTCGGCTCTCATCTCACTCCCTGACTATTATCAGAAAGAGGGAACATCAAACTTGTCAGTGGTCACACAAACAGGAAATAACAGATTAGATATTCCTCAATTTTGGCTCTGTTTATCTGTGTTTCAAAGTCTCTGCAGCAGTGGAGCGTTTTCCTCCGAGACGAGTTCAGTGAATATTCTGGTTTCATCTCCTGTTCCTCTGCTCTGAACACTACCTGCTATTTAGCAAAATAAACAGTACACAGAGGATGCACAGATTTGCACTGTGTCAGCTGAACATCTGCCATGCATGTTCCATAAATCCTTGGAACATGCATGGCTTAAATACACAACAGGGCGGCCTAAAGTCAAGCTGAAGAGTGACAGATATGTCATGAGTACAACTGGAATTTCAATTATGCAAATGATGTATCCCTGATTTTATGTGAATGAACTGACTGTACAGAACCGAGTTTGTTTGAAGCAAACCCCAGACCACCATTTGACCACTTGAGACTGGTTCTCTGGTCCATGTTCTCATCTTTCATACTTCACTGAGCCAACACTGAGGCAAACGGCCTTGAGTCTGAAAAGACTTAAACATCTCCTCTTTCCATCCGCACAGTATCATACTGTAGGTCCTCTTGGCTCTCCTCCTGCCACCACTCTGCCCAGTCTGAAGCGTCCTCCCTCGGCTTCATACTTGTCATTTTCTGCCCAGTCGGTGACCTTCACCTTAGGATACTTCTGTCCCTGTCTTAAACGATCATATAACCCTGAGGTTTCTTTCTGTCTTCCACCATCCTCCCACCCCTCCCTCTGTCTTACACCGCCTATGCTCTGGCTCGTACCACTCTATCCTAACACTGATGCCTGTGATTGTGGCTAACCAGGCTGTTTCCTGCCTGCATGTGCCAGCCTATATATAACACTCAGCAACAGAGTGTTGTTTAAGAGCCTCGCAGCCTCCCGACCGGCCCCGGCCAAAGCCGCAAACACACTCTTCTCTCAGCGACACTCGCCCTCACAGCCTCTCATTTTCTCCCTTTTTTTTTTCTTCTGTGTGGCACTGCTGCTCATGCTGGGCTTTGGTTTAGGTTATCCTTTTAGTTAATAAGAACAATAATAGGCTGTGATGTTTTGCTGTGAGTGTTCTTACTGGACGAAGCCAAAGCGGTCGATGACTTTGTACAGGTGGAAGTTGGTGTCCTCCCAGGGCTCCACAGGGGCCTCTTTTCCCTGGAAATTGAAAGGAGACAAGAACAACATTAAAACTCAAATGTGTGTCCATACAGTATCAAATCAAGCTTGTCAGATAGTTAACTGACACTTTTTATTGGTTACCTTTTAAAACCACCTTACATTTATCATGTAAAACAGTCAAAGATTTGCTGGTTAAAGTGCTTGTTTTTGTCACTGACAGGCTCAGATTATTGACAACATTATGGATAGGATTCCTACAGAGATAGACCTTTTTATTAAAGAGTACGATCCTTTTTATTTAACCAGAAACATCACTGTATATCACTACCAGAATCAAGAGTGACTTTACTGAGCAGAACACAGGAGCTGCTGGAATACCACTGCTTCCATTGGTTAGTTTGTTTGTATTATTGTGTGATACTCTTAGTATGTAATGGATCTGAATGCTTCTTCCACCACTAACAGTCACACAAACAAAACAAATAATTTAAAGACATCATCTTGGATTGTCAGATGATGTGATGGGCATTTTTTAAATAGACTAAAGGATTAATCAATCAATCTAAAAAAAATAAATTATATATATATATATGTATGTATGTATGTATGTATGTATGTATGTATGTATACCTATGAGAGATTTATCTGCAGCCCAGCAGTTTGTCTGATGCTGGTTGTGCACTGAAATAAACTGAACACTGGCCTCTGATTGAGCTCCATATTACATGCCACCCACGTTCTTCAGGGGCAGAGAATCATGTTTTGACTGGCTGCTATATTACGAGGAGAGCCACGACTCCGGTGCCCTTGGGAAAGTGTGTTGGCGTGCGTGTGTGTTTATGAGACAGAAAAAATCTATGCACGTGTGTGCCTGTATGTGTGTGTGTGTGTGTGTGTGTGTGTGTGTATGTGTGTGTGGTGTGTGTATGTGTGTGTGAGCAGCGATTAACAGGTGTGAAATGAACAGCCAGACGCCCACCTGCGTCACCATCTGACTCTAGGCCTCTGAAAAAATGGTTCTAGTTAAGTTGCCATCATGAACCAATGAAACAGAAAACCCACAGGTAGAGGATGTGAGTGCGTGAGGAGGGATTATGTGGAGAAGAAGAGCGAAAGAATATCCAGGAAAGTGTGTGAGAAAAGGAGTAATGAAAGAACAGTAGACAAAAAGGTACAGGATGTACTGTAAATGTTACAGTTCTCAAAGTTCTAAAACTGATCCAAACACGCAGTTTCAAGCAAGATGAAGCTGTTTTTTAAATTTGTGTTTGGACTTTCTTTTCGTTGTTTTTTCTATGATTTCTAATTGGATTTATCTATGTTTATTTACATTGGACCTTGATAAGGATAGCCTTGGATACTTAATGTCACACTGAATCCAAAAATATTTGTATCATGTCTGTATGTTCAGATTTAACTGAGTTATGACTCAGAGAATGAGCGTCATTTTTGACAAAAATTGCCACTACTGCTGCGACTGCCACAACAATTACAAGAAAATTGTAATCCTTTGTTTATTTATGTTTTTAATCAAAACTGGGCTTTAACCATGTAAGACTATCCTCAGTAAAATGCAAAAATAACAGGAAAATGTTGAATTATACAAAGGAAAGAAAAGATTTATGACCCAGCATCTACATTTGCAGAAAAAATACCATTAAACTGTCATATGAATTTAGATCAGTACTTTTCATTTTTATTTCTGAAAGCAAGGAGGGAGCTCCAAATGGATTTAATTTAGTTTTATTTTAAATATTGTACATCAAATAAAAGTCTAACCAAGCTCCCATTAGCTTGTGTGCATCCAAGGGTCCAGAGCCCACAGCTGTGAATCTCTGTGCCATGATATAAAGAACAGCTGAATTTAAGTATTTCCACATACAGTAAAAGTGCAAGTGTGATATTTTTGTCTTCACTGCAAGTTTTGAACTGCATCAAGGCAACATGTTATAAGAGCATGAATGTGAGGACAGCTTCGCCTGACAATCTGAGTGCTGTGAAAACACAAAGACGTCAAACTTAGCACTACAAAAACATCAGTGAACCCTCACCCCTGTCTGCTACCAGACTTTTCTGCCTCTCTCCACTGCACCACCCAACACTTCACAGACAGACAGACACAGAAGGCTGTCTGAGGTTTCACAGGTCAGTCTGATGACCAGATGTTGAGGTGAAATACTTCAGAATGCATCTCCTCTCTCTTTCCTCACCCACTGCTCCCTCAGCAGAAACACACCAGTCAAATAAATAACTCACATCTCTGAAGAATCAAAAGGCCTCAGTGTTTTATCCCACCGCGCCCCACATGTGTGTCCACGGAGTCGAGAGCACCACATCATCATGGCTGACACATTCATCATTTCTCTCTCTGCTTAAAATCAATTTCAGGGGAAAATGAAAGCAGGACTCTGACTGCTCAGCGCTCGCTCTGTCATGCCTTCTGTGATTGTGTGTCACCAGAAATCCATGATGGACTGCACAATTCAGTCGCGTGTGTGTGTGACTGCTCAACATTTCTACAGTTTAATAATATAACTGGTGCTGATTCATAACAGTAAATCTGGTGGATGTTGAATTATTGCTTTGGATTTTCAGATTTACTAGAATTTATAAAGTTGATGGTGAAAACAGCTTTGGTTATGTGTTTATTTGAACACTCATTCTTTGCAATGTCTGCCCCCATGGCCATAGGCTGGGCCACTTGCATAATATTCGACCACGTCAGTTGTACATAAATTTATTTATGACTTATTTTCAAATGCTTGCAGGCACAGAAGCTGAGCTAAATGCCTATATGTATCGGCTTTAGCAGGTAAAATTTTCAATATTCCTTTATGTGGTAGCTTGTTGTATGCTAGTGTAATTAAACACGAAATACAGCTGAGGAGGCAGAGGTGTCATGTGGTTTGCGAGGTGCATTCAAATGTCTGAGTTTCATTTTGATGTGCTCAGCACACTAAATTTTCAAATAGGTAGCATAGACAGACTTAGCTTGAATGGATTCAATGTGACAATTTGATCTGATCCAAACCAGAAGAATGTCCAATATCCCAGCATCTCTATCAGGGCCTCAATCCCAAACCTGGCATCAGTGTGGCTGTGCAAACATACCAGTCAGGCCTGGAGGGATGTATTTTCATCAGGAAGCCAAACTCATCATTTCTGTTCATTCTACGGGCAAAAGTCATTTTGTGCCCTGGAAAGCAGAAGGCGCTGGCTGAGTAACTTAATGGCGGCGGGCGGCGTGACACCGGCCCAGCAGCATTAACGACTCGTGGCTCACCATCTCCGACCCAGCGACAAAGTGGCACAGTTTGGTTCTGATTGTGCCTCCTCTGCTTCACTGAACACTTTTTACACACACCACGCCTCCATCATCTCCTCTCCATGGTCTCTTCCCACCTTAATGGGGCAAGCTTGTTGCTTCGGCGCTGCTGGACTGATTAAAACTAATTTGCAAACCAAGCGTGGTGGGCACAGTCCGTGGCCGCGGGCTGTGAAATAAGTGTCACTCAGGAAGCATCCATACATACAGTAATACTACCTCACACAGCAGAGGAAACTGGAGTTATTGTCCCAATCTTTTCTTGCAAGACATTAAAGGATGATTCTGGTGCAAACCCTGGATGTGATTGACAGGGGATGCAATACTGATAGAAGGTGCTGGTAATCAATGTGCAGCTATCTGTATCAAATACATCCCTTCATTGTATTTTGCCACTGACAGGCTCCGTTGACTATTATAAGTGTCTGGCAACGTATGGATAAGATTCCTACAGAGATAGACGCTTTTGCAAGACTAGGATCCTTCTTGTTAACCGACATCTTCTTGCTGCACTTCTTTACAGACTCCACTGGCCATTGTGACTCAGTGGTGGAAAATATTGGATCTGCTACATGAGTAAAGGCCCATAATATTCGTAAAGTAACCGGCGATGGGCAGATGCTCATGGATCACTTTGTACTGAACAGCAGCCAGCAGCATCTTAAACTTCCACACACGGTATGTAACTGAGCTATGAAAAAATAAATGAGAAAGTGTCAAAGCATAGAGCTAGGGACAAGCATATACATGCCTTCATAGCGTCTAGCAAGGGCTGGGGTAAGCACTTCCTGCTATTCCACTGACTGAGTGGCGGCCAAGTAAATCTAATTGCGGCAGCTCAATCACGAAACCGTCATTCTGGCAAATGAAGTCATTTTTTGTATGTTGCAAACATTTAATCTACTATCAACAGATTTGATTTTATGTGCTTCCCATTTTAAAACAATATTGGATAAAGGGACTTTATCTGGTGGGACTGTTCTCTGGATCTCAATAATAAATCTTTAAGGCACGTGACATCACATTAACTTCAATGTTTGTTTGTGGAATGAACACACCATCTGTCCCTCCCCCTCTTAAAACTTCCCCAGATCTGCAGAGGAAGTTTTTGTCTTTCTCTTCCCTCCTTGCTCAATTAATACGGTCCACTGGTGCACACACTGCAAATCATCAAGGTGGCACTAGGCCATAGCAACATTCATATTGAATTTTCATTGGTGGTTGATGAGCTTTACTGTGAGAATGCCATCTGGAAAATGACTCTTGCGGTAATGCAGCCTTACTAAATTTGCCAGAAGTGTTTGCAGAAGCACAGGCAGATTCTATTGGCGCGTACTGTTATTATTATTCCGGGCAATAAGGCAGTGATTTATAAAGGGATTTACCGGTGTTATGAGGTTTGGTAGAGTCTCAAGCATGACTAAACGACTCCAGTATTTGAGCACTTGGATGGCCGCCGCGAAACTGCACAATTGTGGCTGCAACTGCCCAGGCCTCTCTGGGATGAGGGATGATTCTGACATTTAGCTGGAGGGAGTTCTCCACCGTACCTTGTCATATTTGCGTCTCAGCCGCTCCAGGTAGTCGGTTCCCCGCTTTTTTATCCTGCTCAATCTCAGGCGGCTGAAGAGCAAACATACAGAAAGAAAATTCAGTGTATCAACAAATTGCAGGACAACTTTTGCGACATTCATTAACAACAATAATAATTTCTGGCCAATACAAAGACAAGGAAGCTTATACCGCGTTCGTCTGTCTTGTGTGTGTAGTAGTTTTATCACGTGATTTTGCTGCCATTGTGGATGTGTTCAGACACTTGGCAAAATAACCACAAACTGTTCATTTGGTTAACCAATTGGGTAAAACTACATCACTTCGTGTGTTTTGCGTCTTTAAATGTTTTGTTCATTTCAAACAACTATTAAAATGTTGGAGTCTTGTGTGGGACATGGTTTCAAACTTTTTGTAACGCCCCGCGTAAATCATACGCAATTTTATATTTATTTTAATATTCTCTTGTGTGGGAACATGGACCAACAAATGCTTCTTTTTATTGTGCTGGGGCAGAATAACTCAGGCCACGCTACTGATAACCCCTATGACTACAAAATAATACAACCACAGCCAACTTAAACACAGACAAAATGTTTTGTTATTCTGGTTGGCAAAAAAAATCATCTAAAACTTCGCTTTTTAAGCGGCCTCATGTTTTTTCCTAGTTGTATCAAAGCTGGCATGCCGCCATATCAGGTTATCTATCATCTGGTCTTGGCATGTGCAGCTCTCCTCCTCAAGAGTCAGGGCCAAGAAGCGGCGTGGAGAACCTACCACACACTTCTCAACACACACACTTTTAGACCAGTCAGTGGCAGTGAGGGCCCAGCAGAACCTTCCACTGCAGAACCCAGCCAGCCTTGTGCAACCTGACCTGTGCCCTGGAGAGTCATGTGTGTTTGTGTTGACATCTATATAAACAGGCAGATGAGGCTCCTTTAAACTGAGAGCTGCTGTCACAGGACATCACGGTGCCTGAAGAGGTTTCTGTGTGCTTGCTGGTCAACATGACATTACTGTGGTGCCTCATGGTAACACAAACTCGACCTTAAAACTTCCGCTTCTACAGTGTATGTCAGGACATAAATCACATTTCTACTCTCTCTTATCGGGCAGGATCGCGCACCCTTAACACACACCATACATACAGTTAGCTGCAACCCTTGAAACCCGGCATGGATGTGTTAATAAAGCTGTTTATATGCAGTAGGGATGTGTGCACTTTATGTTTAATACAGTGTGCAGCATGGTAATGGAGAATTATAATGGTCACTGGCACCTGGCTTGATGAGAGGAAGCAGCCGCTGAGGCAAGCACTACACTGTGACCATAATAAGCACTCTAAGGCAGAATGGCCATCACACTTTGCCAAAAAGTTAGGCTGGGCAGGAAACAGATGATCAAATTGGGTTTTGTTTCCTGTCTTTTGTTTCAGTAAAATCACAGATGCTTTGAATTCCATGTTCCTGCATAATTCAGAATCTGTTAATTTGGATTAAACAAATTAAATTCATTCCACACCTCAGTCTGTTTCCTAACCCATTTTGAGCATAAAAGACACTTACAAATTATCTATCATTTGATTTTTCTCAACAGCTCATCAATGACTCCCCATTGAGTGTATTACGGGTCCCTAGAATATGTGGTCTGTGGAATGTGAAGTTTTGGATGGGTGAACTTTCAAGAAAACGAAATATGGCACTCCTTTGCTGGCCTGAAGAAAAGGTGGGAGCAGCTACACTTTTGAAACAATTGCAGCACCTGGACAGTTTGGCATGTCGACACTGAGTTAACATTTATAGGGGCCATTGTGTGACACTGTCACAGTCCGTAGGGATGGCTAAAACAAAACAACGCTGCATGCTTTCAGTATGTAGCATTGCTGTGCTTATCACTCTTAAACATAAATCTAAAAAACATGTCATGTTGTGAGAGACACAGATATCAGCTACATGACACATAAACTACTGGCCTCAAGCCTCACATTGTTTCCAGTCTCATTGGTGATGCAGTGTTCCGGATCCCTTTCTTTCTTGCCAGTTTTCTGCACTTTATAACGAAATGTTGGCTTTAAGTCACTCTCAGCTTCTCTAGGTCTCTTCTGGGGTTTTTGTGGGAGGAATGGCGGCCCGGCTGGGTTTAAACTCCAGACAAAACGCCACTGTGGGCGGCTGGCATTTTATGAGGATGGTGAAGGCATGTCGCTGTAACTGGGCTGCTGAGGCACACAGTAGGAGAATATGTGCCAGGGTGGGGGTTCCTTACCCGACAGGCAAACTATCTGGGCCAAATAAATAAATGTCTCAGTAAAGCCTTATTTTTTGGGGGTCCACCCCAGGAGGCCCCATGGTTCCCACAGTGGAGGGAGAGGGGTGCAGGGCTAGGTTAATCTTAACTTTGCACAGGGCTTGTACTGAATTCTACCCTTAGGAAATACATAGTATTCATTGGCCAAAACTGTTCGTGGGTGAATTGCCTGCTGGGATCATTGGCATCTGTGACGCAGTGGGAAGTTACAGACAGTTATGCATGATAGGAGGCATGCGAACAGGATGCAGAGTTACGCCGCGCCGTCAGCAACGATCTGAACAAACAACACAAACGCCACAGACACACATCCGTCAACAACATCGGGGCAACAGGCACCTGACCACTCACCACAGCTGATCCCGAAGCCACCGGTCTCTCATTAATACGGCTGTTCACTGTCGACGATGCCCCTCGACTCGATGACGGGAAACCCCTGTGGGTGTCGCGATACCGCAATCCGGATGGAGTCAATCAGCAACACGGCGCAGAGCGAGGCAGCCGGGCGACTGCAGCCAGCGCAGAACAGAAGAGAGACGAGGATGCCTCATTTCTTCATTGAGGCAGAGCTGCCGCCGTTGTCCAGGCCTGCCTCCGCACATCACCGTCAATACCGAACACACAAATACACACACAATTCAGCTGTATCCATTGGATTCAGCCGATCTGATGAGGGGAGGGGCAACTGCCGCCGATCATCGGCGAGATGGAGGGTGTCCTTTAACAGATTTCAGCCTGCACACTGCTTAACCAGCATCTTCCCAACCTCACGGTGCTCAACCCTGCACCACACACACACGAAGGCATCATCGATTATTACACCGAGCGATCAAGAGTCAGTCATCAAAACCCTTTAACCTCACCATCGTCGTCCATCAATCGAGATGCCACCGCCGGTTTCAATAATCTCGGCAAGCACCGAAGGAGGTGAGTTGCGACGACGAGTGGCAATTATCATTGTCATCAATCAGCCGTATTCGCGGCTAAAGTTACAGTTATCAGCGCAATATCAAAGTCGACCAAGATACATACTTGTCCTGACCTGTGGAAATTTCCACAGTTCATCGAAAGGAGGTCACCACAAACACAGCCATCAAACCTTAATATGACCACTTCAGCAGTGACGACGCCAGGCAAAATGCAATAAAACAATACCTGCGTCAAAGAAACAGCGTGACACTTCGATCTCGGCTTCATCAGGAAGCCTCATCCAGCACCCGCCGATAAGGCGCAGATCCAGAAATTTCACAGCAAGTCACAGCGACAAGAGCAGACCCAACGAGTTGCCAAGACGCACCGCCTCAGTCCACACCGTTATCGCATCAGGCACTTCCACAGATGCACGAGCCGAGTTATATCTCTCATCATTGAGAACGAAGCTTCCAACAGTCCACAGCAGTTCCGGGTCACGATCGAAAGCGAGACTGCCCCGTCAACAGCATTTCAATAGTCTGCGCCGTCGACCAGCGGCGGAGCACTCATTCATTCACTGATTGGCCTCATTTCAACCGCCACACCCTCCATCATTGCGACGGAAATACGCACCACTGTTTCATTTTAGTTTACTGTCACTCAGTAAACAAGATTTTCCGACAAAATATAAATAGTAAACATAATTGGTGATAGATAGATGTTTACCTTGAACAGCCTCAACAGTGTATAAAATCGAGTTCACCTGAATGTCCGCACCGTTCATATATGCTGGTCATGACACATTTAAGTAACAGCACAGCCAATGCATTATAAATAAACATAAACAGCATTACTGGAGTCAACACATAGTCGTATTGTGGTATCACCACATTAGCAGTGAACTGACCATAACGCAGCCACCAGGCTCACTGAGACACTGGTTCTCCTTCACTGCCTCATTCACAAAGAACAGATGTTTCAATGACCCACCTCTAATGGCAGCCTCTGCCACCCGTCGATCTCAACCTCCCGTGCCTGAGAACCAGAGTTGTCGGCGGAAATATATGGCCAAGAAGATCAAACCAGACAGGCATGAGGGCCAGCCCATCAGAATTTTATGTCGCCAAGAGAACTCTTTAAAGTCTGATTCAACATGAATAGGGAGCCAGTGAAGGAGTACAAACCGGGTAATATGGGTCAGAACTTTCCTAATTGGCTTTACATATAATGATAGTCAGTGCTTATAGTCACTAATAAGGAATTTTGAAGTCTACCATATGCATTCGTGTTGAGCCCTAGGTGGGGGGGGTACTTATTTATATTTATTTATAATGTATTAACAATTGGGTAATTATACGTAAGTTAACTTATATTTATTATGTCATGATTACTGATTACTGGACAGCATTTCAAGTTGAATGATTTTATACACTGTTGGGGTGTTTCAGAATAAAGATATAAACATCTATCATATCCTCTAATTGTATTTTAACAATAGAACATAACACATGGAAAATCTTTATTTACAAAGTAACTAGTAACTAAAATAAACAGTGGTGTACAATATTTCCATCTGAAATGTTGTGAAGTAGAGGTGTAAAGTAGTTTAAAATGGAAATAATCAAGTAAATGAATAAATGTACTCTCCACCACTGAAAGTCAGAACAACTTAGTGCAAAGACTGTGTTAAATGCTGTTGTTGCTGTGTTTAAATTTGAAAATCTCCTTCTTGTGTCAGCTGGCCAAGACTGCTGTAAGACTATTTAGAGGCTAAAGCTGTGTTCCTCAATGAAAGTAAAGTCCTGCTCAGCTCATTATCTAATAGAAAGTACCTGATCTGTCCTTAGTGTGTAGACTGAGAGCAGTACGTCTTGCTGCTTCATTAAATTCCTCCTCTTGTCACTGTAACGTACTGTAAAATTTTCCTGAATCTACTGCACACTCTTATCAAACAAAAAGGTGCTGGATGCAGGGAAACCGCAATGAAATGAAGATCAGGGTATCCACACACTTTTCTTCTTTGTACCAAATTATTATTTAAGCTTTATTGCGTATTTTTTATACAAACATGCATCCTTACTTGAAGTGAATCATATCTGTATTAAAAGGTTTAATTAGTGTGTTTATTAGTGACCTCAGCCTTCAGTGAACTGTAAATTTCCCACAAGTGGGATAAATAAAGTATATCTTATCTTAGTCAGCTTTGAGTGATTGCGCTGTGCTGTAGCTTTGCCCTTGAATACAGCTGTGAGGATGTGTGTAATAAATTACCCTCTGTCATCTGCTCCACCTCACATCCTTCAGTGCCTGCCGGGGATTGGTAGAGCCAGCAGTAATGGCATCTCTGATTGGTGGACGGTGATAGTGGGTTAAAAGAGGTTTGGTGGCTGACTCTTTGTCCTAAAACAGTCAGGGAGGAGGGTGTGTGTGTGTGTGTGTACATGTGTTTGGTAGTGTGTGTAGTAGTTGCAGGACAGGCTTAAGTAGGGTTAGGAGGAGGTACTTTAAGGTTAAGCTTAGTGTGCAGAGCAGGGGGAGTCTATTTAAAGGACACCACCTCCATCTCATGAATGATTCAACAACAGTTTGCCCCTCCC
>BRZM01001975.1:0-13714 GCA_033238685.1 Lates japonicus
GGGGGGGGGGATTAGTGCTTGGTGGAAATATAAAGCACTGAGCTGAATATTATCCTTGGTGGGTGGTGTTGTAACATGAGTGTGTGGACTTTAAGAGTGGGAGAGTGGGAGAGTGGCGAGGGAATTGCGATATGTTTTTAATACCTGTATCAAAAACATATTGGACAACAGGCTGCAACCTCTCAGCCACACGCGCACACACACACACATTCAGCTCACACACACTTAACCCACGTCTATATGATATTGTCTCCACTGTCTCTTGCACACAACGTCCACTTTATTGACCAGTCAGCCCATGTAACTGAGAGGATAATAACCAGGTGACATCATCTCTGTATCATATCACATATCACATGATATCGACTACATTCACCACATTGTTTAAGGTCATGAGCACAGATTTGTACCCCCCTCAGGCTGCAGCGTTCCAGTCTGTAATCACATGAATCTTGCTGCCAAACGTCTAAAATCTTTGCTGACACACCGGGGTCTTACACATTGTTACACATTGTCCACATGTGGTCAGAATTCCACATGACGAACGGCTGAAAAACTCCTCATCCGCTCCCGTCTGAGTGGCTCATATCCAGGTGTCACTATCTGCCACAGTGTGCCAGCTCGTGTGTGTCTCCGCTGGCACTTAAACCAGAATAATTACTGGCTGCCACGGCACTGTGTCACCATGGCAACATTCCCTTCTAGCCATCAGCACTATTTATGGTGGTAGAGAGAGAAAAAAATGAAATGAAACAGGAAAAAAAAAAAAAAAAAAACCTGAAATTTTTTGAATGCAACTCACACAGAACCATTAGGCTGCAGGTGATGAGTGAGTTTTTTAAGTGTGTTATTGGTTTTAGTGTGCGTGGTCACGTTGATACACTTGTTTTAAGCCTAGGTTTTGTTGTACTTGCAGTGGATGATAATGAAGATGATGAAGTAAAAAGTATTCAGGGTTAAAAAAAATCTCAAACTTAGTCATTTCCAAAGCTTTCAACCTTCCTCAGGTGATAGTGTTACTCAGTTGTCATGGAGATGATTTAGTTCTTATCACATGACATGCGATCTCAGTCTGTTAATGTCATCGGGTGCTTGTACACGGGTGGGTTGATAACATTACATTAACATTGGTCTCTGCTTAAGTATGGCCTGTAGCTTCTGATAGAGTCCATTTCCATGACAACTGTGCAATTCCACCTGCTGAGGAAGGCCCTGAAATGCTGCCGAAAGCTTTGGAAACAACAAGCTGGACTTTTTTGTCAAGACTAGTTTCTGTCAGGGTCTATTCATTTTAAGCAGGCAGGAAAAAATCTGACTACTAAAATAACAGGAAAATTGGTATTGCTATATCACCAATTAAATGACATCACCTTCAGATGTTGAGGCTGGAAAGATAATTTGAGATGATTCATCTGTTCCCTCTGATCCAACTCCTCCTTTACACTCCTAATACTGATACCTCAAATCAGAGTACCAGCCAATAACAGTGCTCTCTTTTCCCCTAATTCAAAAACTGTTTATGACACTCATTGGAATCAGTCATGAGGTAATGTAACATGACCAGGGAGACGTCATTTTATAATGCAACTGACAAGACTACTTGATATAAATCAGGTACGTCAAGGGTGATACCCAAACCATTTAACATCCAGCAGACTGGACTGGTGCATCCCTAGATTCATTTTATTTGATATTCAAGCTGTCAAAAAACTCTATTAAATTTATAATGACATGAAAAGCAAGCATCTCCTCGCAAATATGAGGCTGTAACCAGTGACGATAGAACTGATTTTGACATGATCGCAACTGGAAATTCCATCAAACCACAGATTGATTTCTGAACTTATGGACACAGAGGTATCTTAATGCATCATGAAGGCTTTAAAGCAGAACTGTGCAACGTTTGAAAGAAAGTGACTCATCCATCCTCCTTCAAATGAAATTTTGCTGCGACAGTCTTATTTAGTCTGGTGTCACCAGTAGCTTACTGTGGCTTATGTCGGCTAATATTAGTGTACTTAGTATAGATACTGCAGTATAACTGACATTACTAAGTCAAGCTTCATCACACTACATATCCCACTGTTCCCCTGCATTTTAACATTTAACATTATCCTATAAATGCTACTTTTACACAGGCTTACTCTCAGGTAGCATTACAGTTGCTCTCTGTGAGGCAGAGAGCTCCAGCACATTCCTTGCACTTGCAGCCATCCTTCTTTCCAGTATTCCCTGTCTCCCACTGTGCTCTGCCACATTTTATGTCATGAAAAAAAAAACAACCTCAGACTCTTCCATTTTAACTCAAACAGTATGAATAACCTGTTAAGTGCAAACACAGATCCAGCTCTGGATAACATTTCTGACATACTTCCCCTGCTGAGTAGAAAATATGTGCGGAGTAAACCATTTATTCTTCCCAGTGAGGACACACTTCATTCCTAAATACTTGATAAATACCACAGATAAAAGCTCAGAGTGTCTTTTTTTTTTTTTTTTTTACTGTGGAAAACTCCTTACAGGCCACCACCATGTGATGTGAGACAGCGAGCCAAGTACTACAACTGTACTCTCTAATGCTGTCATTCTCTTTCTCCCGGCGCTTTCAGGCTTTGATGAAAGAAAACAGAAGCCTTGGAGGAGAGACAATCAGTGTGGCTGTCTTTCTGTTTCATGCCATAGAAAATAACTGACTGGAAAAGCCATTTGAAAAGGAATGTGTTTTGGGAATTAAAGGCAGACGTCCAAATTCTGCCCTCACCCAGCTGTACACACACACACAGACCCCAGGACTAACCACAAGCTCCATCAAGGCGTAACCTACCATGCAAGAAACTAGAGCCAAAGAAGCAAGGAATCCAATCTGAGCCCTTCTGCTCTGAAGGCAGAGACCTTACCTGACACTGCAATGAAGCATACTTGCCAGGCAGAGCCATGACTGTGTGTGTGTGAACGTGCGTGTGTGTGCATGTACATGTGTGTGGGGGAGTTTCATCTGTTGGACAAGCTGTGCAGAGAAAGACAGTGGTGGGGGGGGGGGGTAAGAGGAGAGAATTAACATCCGCAGGCAAAAGCAATGCTTCAGCCTCCGCGGACGCCTGTGTGGCTGTGTGACACCTCCCTCTGCAGGGTCCTCTGGGTGCACACAGACGGGGGGAAGGTTTACAGCTGGATGGCTGCTGAGAAATGAGCCCCAGGAAGCTTCTCAGAGGAGCACCAAAGGCATTTCCACAATAATAAATAATCCAGTTTTTAGGGGGAGGAAGAGCCTCAACTTTCTTCAAGAAGTCGCGCTTGAGCACTGCAGGAAGCTCAAAGAAACGTTTCTAAAATTATAAAAGGAGTTCGGAGAGAAGAAAGTGATGACTGGAGTTTCTTCCAAACAATGAGGATTTTTGCTTCGTTTGCAGAGATTCCTTTTTGTGCAACTGTTTGGGGAAATGAGCCAGGATTTATTGTTGCTAATGCACTGTACGCAAAAGCGCTACTTTGAATAGTCTTCTGTGATCCTTTTTTTTTTCTCTGGGAAGCAAATGCATGAATATACACACTGCAGGTTTAGTGATACACACACACGCTTACCAATACCACACTTTGTAGTTTCTGCAGGGACTAAGCACAACCAAAAGACCTTTTGCTACCAAACAACAACACATCGCTCTGCAGGGTCTCTGTATTGACATTATTTTGGCAGGAGTACACCAAACTGGGCATAAAACTATTTCACTGAAACACAAAAAAGAAAAATCAAAGCCTCTTTTAACAAGCTCTATCCCCCCTGTCATCTCCATCTCTCACCCCCAGCATGTACTATCATGCGTTATCATAGTTACCCAGCACGCCTCCTAATTGCTGACACCCAACTCAAAATTTCACATGGGCGGCTCATTACACAACTCATCAGTCAGCACAAGTGATATATGGATAAACATATAAACATGCATACACAAAAGCATGCAAATGCACATCAACAGTATGATAGTGATAAACATATACATACATATGTTCCTAATGCACAAATTGTCTTTTGAAAGCTTTGGTTTTCATTATTATTCCATCTTTGTGAGAGCAAAATGGTCCTCATAAAAACAATGAACATGACACACACTCCGCTGACCATCTTGTGTCCTGACCGCGGGGCCATTTGGATGGTGGGGGGTGGGAGAAATGGGGGAGGGGAGAAGAAGGATAAGGGACTGTTGCCAAGAAGGGAGAGAATGGAAGATAAAGAGAGAAAGAAAGGGGAGTAATAGAGATGTGCAGAAACTGCACTGCAACCACAACAAACAGAATTCAGTGAGAGAGGACGACTAGCAGAGTAAATAAAGAGAGAAAGAGGCAGTAAAGGAAACACAGAGGGGAAAAAAGCAGAGAGCACACACCGGCCTACATAGTCATAGTGACACATACATCTTTACACACACCCATCCCGAGGGAGGGTTGATGAAATACAACTCCCCACTGGCTGCAGTGCAAGAGGGACCCTGCCCTGACTGAGACAATGCAACACATGCAGAGACACAGCCGTAACAGCCGAATTAAATGCACTACTGCGAAAAAAAAATGAAAAAAAGTGTCAGTTCATTGCATACTTACTGCTGATCAGTCCTTGCTCGGTCTAATACACTAATCACCCTCTCTGCATGAGCACCTATGGCTGTGTGCTTGCATGATCATGAAAACAGGTGCCTCTGATCAAGGGACATAATTTGCGTTGCCTTGGCAACACTGCCCATCCTAGGGGTTAATGGTTTTAGCATGAGAAATTGATCTATCCTTCCTAAATGGGGGAATTGAAACTGCATAATTTAGCAAGGCTCCCCAGTTTCCTCCCTCTCCTCCTCTCCCTCTCTCATATTACAGATATCTATGTCATATCTTCATCCATACACGGGGGCTGTGCTCCTCTCTCTTTCTCAAGATACAGTAGTTATATCTGCTAGAAGCAGCATTTATATCAAAGTCCCACAGGTGACATGTAGTAAACAAAATATGAAGCATTTTCCCCAACCAGATTATTGTCTCCCTCCCTGAACTCCTTCGAATCTTAGCTTTCATCTGCGCGTTTTGATTCTGGTTCTTCCTTTTCGCTGCCTGTATGTTTTCTATGTACTGTACGACAATGAAAACATATTGCAAGAGGTGAACTACATCCTCCAGCCGCTGCACTTGTCTACATTATGAGAAGCCCTTCACAACCACATTTCGCTGCATTTTACAGGGTTGCAGGGTGGTCTTGTGGTTAACCAGAGAACTCAACTTCAACTTTTCTCCTCTTGAATCTCGACCAGCTGCGAAGCTGCAAAAGGCGGCAACGTGTGTCTTCTGTCTTCACCATAAATGACAGAGCCCCCCCCCCTGTAAGTCTTGCAGAACCATTGCAGTCTACAGAGGCTCTGTGTACGTGTGCAGGGACTTGTGTAAACATGCATGTGCGTGCGTCTGTAAAATCTGCCTCTAGTTAATGTCGCACAGCCCCATGGGTGACATACATTTCCTGTCTTCCTCTAACGGCTTTCGAGGACGCAGATGACCCAGAAGTCTTCTGAGGGCCTGCAGATGTTTCTCTCAAACACGGACAGAAACACAACTGAACCAGAAACTACTGTATTTAAATTGGATAAACTCAAAGCTATAACTTAATTGAGGCTGGATAGCTTCTGGCATATTTTTGCTTGCCTGACTACAGCTTGCAAAATGTAATTTTGTGAGAGAGGGAGAGAGGATGATAACCTCACTTTAAGAACAAATAAGCATATATTTGTGTCATTATGTCTTAAATTCTTCACTATTTTGCATCTCTGGTAAGCTTTTCTCCCTCTTCTCCTGGTTTATCTACCCTATTATCACCCTTTTTGCCAATGCCTGAGGCCACTGCTCTGCATTTAAATCATTTGGACTTGATTCTGTGAGCGTTCGTTCAGCTAAGCTTAACAATGTGCGTCTGTGTGATCCGCCGACACCCTGCATGGAAAGAATATTCACTCTCTCACCCTGAAACACTTAAAGCCTTTCAATTTCAGTTCCACATTTCTCCTTCCCTCCTTTCTTTCGTCTTCATGAGAAATAGCTTTCGCAGGCTCACTTAGCTGTGTCTTCCTTACACATGACAAACCTTTTCAATTTCAATTCTACTTCACACACTCCTTCTGCTCATGGAAAAGGGGAAGTTTACTGTCAGTGTTAAGAGCTTGACCGGTTGAACGTAACTGTCTGCAACTCCCCCAAAAACCACATCTGCTGCTACAGCTGCCCTCTGAATATGACAAGAAAACACTTCTCTGACACCGTGTTAATGGTCAGGGCATGTTTTTGCCACACTGCTAAGCAAGCTCACATCAATTCAACTGAAAACTAATGAACTGAGCTAAAATTGCACACAATTTTTTTTTGTTTTTTTCTATCCTCCACGTCCTGACAAAGCACTTTTATCCCCCTCAATGCAGCAGAGAGACGCGTTCTGTCATTGTCTCAGACCGATTAGCTTTGTGACAGCGCAGCCGCTCAGCTAATAATAAAATGCTAAAACAAAACCGACTTCAGTAATTGCGCAGCGGAGCAATTTACAGTGATTAAACAAACCAGCCAGGCGTGTCATCCAAATATGTAAATGGGGGGGAAAGCACGGAGCGTGGAAGAAGAGATGGATTGTTGTAATGATTTCAGGGATTGTCACTCACATTCTAAGTGACCTTCTTGGCAAACACTGATGGGAGGGATGGAAGGGGAGGAAGGGGTGAACTGGGAACTATGGGAATTTGAGGACCAAGAGCATAGACAGAGGGACTAACACTACATCTTGTTTGTTCCAGTGTGTCATCTCAACTCCTACTCTCAAACTAAATTGGTGCTAAGCTCAAAAAAACCCCAGCCCTTTCTCCTTAAAAGGGAAATGATAATATTAACTGCGCTCATACAAACAGATATAGATACACACACAAACACACACACACCTCTGATTAGGTTTATTCAACACTGAACGCCTGCATGCATAAAATTTCCCCATCATTGTCACCTTGATGAAGATTAGCATTAGAGCTAAAGAGGAGTAGATACGACCACATCATTATTCAGTGGCATTGGCCTTTATGTGTTGAATAGCCGCCAAGATAAAGGGATTATCAGGGTGGATGGAATAGGATGAAGGATGTCGTGTGAGTGTGTGTGAGAGAGAGAGAAATCCACTGAGATAATCCATTCTAAAAGCTGCTAATGAGATGCAACAGATGCCTGGAGACGCATGATCTTGTTCTTGCTCCGGCAAATACACAAATGAGGTGGCACATGGGCGGCACATGCACACGGACTTTCTCTATCAAGGATGCATTAACATACACCAATATAATTCTCTCTTCTTCCCAGTCTTGCAGACACTCCCCTAGCTGACGAGGTCGCGGACCCGCTACTCGCCGATGCTCTGGAAATTGCCACTCAGTACTTCATTTATCTCCTGCTTTGACACCGGCCTTTTGAACAAAAGGGCTAAAAGAAGTGTGTGTGTGTGTGTGTGTGTGTGAGCAGATGAGCAACTGAAATGGAAATGTGATCCGTCTTTACAAGGCTCTAACCATAGCAGGTATGCACTCATTTGAAGAAGCGTGGGGTCGGACCCCTCCAACCCTTTGTAATGTTTGACTGTAACACACTGTGGCTCAGGTTGAAAGAGAGCACAAGTCTGGTTTGCTAATGGGTAATGTGTGTGTGTGTGCGGTGTGTGTGTGTGTGTGTGTGATTGAGGGGAGGTTAGAGGGAGGACAGAGAGTTAGGAATGAAAAAGTGAAGGTGTGGAGGGTGGCTGAGGCCTGCTGATGCGGCTTCTGACCTTTCAGCACGAGGTGTTTTCCAGACATACTTTTACTGGCTGGATTGATATCACACCACACACACACACACACACACACACACACACACACACACACACACTCCCTCCTCTTCTGGCTCTGCTGGTGTACCACTCCCTTATCCTCTCACATAAACCACCAGTTATTTCACAGTCTTCCTTGTCCTCTAGTCTGTCTTCTTTCTCTACCTACTATTTCTTCACCTCTTTTCTTGCCTTTCCTTTCTCTATCTCCATTTCATTCCATCCTTTTGCCCTCAACCTCACTCTCTCACTCTCTCCTGTTTCCCAAGCGTCATCCCTCTCCAGACTATAGCATATTCAACACGTCTGCTACCCGACAAATATATGGTAAAATATGGAAGCCTGCAGGGACTCAAAGGGCACATCTAGAATCAGAGGCAGCATGGGAAGATGTCGTTTTGGCTACGGTGTGTGTAAGCAGCCAAACATACATGGCAACCTCCATGTGGGCTCAGGAGGAGGAGAGGGAGGTTGCTGCAAGACATGGCAACCTTCAGACAGCAATCTTCAGATTTCTGGTTAAATCTGTCCAGCGCACACGTCTGAGTGACTCTGGAAGATTGCATGCGGCAGATACGGCCCCCGCCTCCACCTTTTTCACAATTCCATTTGATTCCTCATTTCACAATCTGTAGCTTATTCCGTATTTTCTTGGCAGAGAGTGAAGAGGGTGAAGATGAGACACTCTGGGTCAGAGAGGAGGAATCAAAACCAGTTTAATTCGGAGAGAACAGAACAATAATCTTTGTTTTTCCTTCCCAGTAATTTAAAGCGGAATAGTTTGACATTTTAAGATATACCCTAATTGCTTTCTTAGCAGAGTAAGATGAGAAGACCAAAACCACTCTCTATGGTAAATAGAAGCTTTACAGCAGCTGGTTAGCGTATTAGCACAAAGACTGAAAAACCATAGCTCCGTCAAATCAACATATTATATCTCAATGGTTGTACAAAACCAAAGTGTAAATACGTTATCATCATTGGGCTTCCAGTGTTTCCTGGAATCTGCCATCATATAAAACCACTCTTATTATTTTAATCAGATACATTATGGTGTCAATCTTCCCACGCACTCAAGAAAGCAAATATGTAAATATCAGCATTCCTACAAATAATATTTCATAAGTTGCTGTATTTATAAGTCTAATCCGTGCAATTGCTTATCACTGTCACCTGTTTGCTAGTGAAGATAGCTATCAATTATTCGGGCTTCTTTACAAAATACAACCGAAGCCAAAACCGTTAACCACAGTTAGACCTCCTTGTTTCCACAAACTGCTTCCTTAGTATTTAACACCCACATGAACTGAAGGGACAAACTATATATAATGAATATATATAACACGGTAGAACATGTATTTACAAAACAGGCAGCGGCAGCCACAGCCTTCTTAAACCAGTTAATGGGGGTGGCTCATAGAGTGTCTGAGGAGAGCTGAGCCAAATGAACCAACGTGCATCAGAGCAGCAAAACAGAACGCCTGCTGGTGGCGGAAAAATCTGCTGTCAGTCACACACATGTGGCCACTGGCTATTTACATAAGCACGCACGCACGCTCAGGAATTTAGAGCAAAAACACAGCACACACAAAGTCATCTGAATAGGAACCAATTAGCAGGCTTACGACATCAGCGTGGCAGAGAGAGAGATGGGGAAAGAGGGAGGAGGGAAGTGAGGAACATTCCAAGCACTTCACTGCAGGCAGTCCTAGAAGAAAATGTAAATCAGAGACACCTTTCACTGACACCTCTTATGGAAGCCGAGGCTGAGGCAAATCCATTTTGACACGGTGATATTGGTGACAGATGCGGAGACAGCGTGGGACAGATATTATTCACAGACTGACATAGGAGATTGAGAGAGAAGTTATGTGGCATAATAATAATATCTTGGCTTATACAATGAATGGTTGATCAATACACATACATACAGATTTGGTGACAATTTAAATATCAAACTATCAGTGTCTTCAGTGTGTATTAGATGAACAACATATCTCCCTCCTTTGGTAAGTTTTGATGAGCTGATAAAACAGTTTATAGTGGCTATATATGTACTGTCTGGAATACAATCCACAGATACAGACCCTTACATGGGCAGATAATGACATTAAGTCACAGCCAGACTCTTGCAAAATTATTTTATGAATTACGTGAATTAAAAGCTAACGCCAGTCCAGTACTTCATCTATAATGAAACCTAGTATCTGCTAACATAATTGACCTAGTTGTGGATTTAGCCAATCAGAACCACTGTAAACTTTTTTCCCACTAGTTGTCAACATTGGTCTCTTTAACCATAACCACAATTTTCCTCAACCCCAACCAAGCAGTTATTATTTTAATGTGACAACAACCCTAACCCCAGCTCCACTACAGTTACTTGGACCCAATCCACAATGTTTTACCAACCATTATCCATACCCTAAACCTAATCATTTCTGTGGCTTCAGATTAGAAACGCCTACGTGTTTCTGGACAGACATGCTGGTTTTTCTTTACTTTGTTAGACACCTTTAAAGCCATCGCACACACATCTGAACTTTACACACTTCAGCAACCATTGCTGTGCTTGCAAAATTACCTCAATCCTCCTGACCGCAGACTCATATTAGTCCATTAGCAAAGCCCTGGACACCTCTAACACACAAGAGTGACTCAACACACACTCTGACCTCTCGAGGCTGTTGATGGTGATTTTTTTTTTCCTGCTGATATCATCCCGGAGGAATGCAAGGCAACATATGACATCATATCATGAGATGATGACTTGTCTTCATTGGTTACTTAAGAACCTCCTGAGTGTCTATCAGCATCGCATCAATTATTGTGAGTCAGATATCAGAGCAGACACAGGATGCTGCTTGAGCAGATCACGTTGATTAAGAGTAAGCCATCAAGAAAAGCCGGACACTGCTGCCCCAAATAGACAGTGAGTGAAGTAAGCAACCTCCCTGATCTTTCTAATAATGTCTGCTCATCCAAGAAACAGTGAAAGACCTAGAGTACAACGTGCCTTATTCTGTGTGATTGTCGTTTGTATTAAGATAAGTTTGAAAAGCAACTAGTTCAAATATGTTTACGCCAGCAAGGAGCATAAAATCATTCTAAGGAGGAATTAACAGTGTGAACGGAGCCAGAGAGGGAGATTGCAGATTGCCCGGCAGTTGCTTGGGCAAGCAAAATAACATTTACAATCTTCTCACCAACAACAAATGGACAGTAAGATTTCCTGGAAATCTTGATTAGAGGACTGAGCTGAGGAGGAGACAAATCACAAACCACCTGAAAACAGCACAGAGACACATTTATAAAAAAAACAACCGCGTGGTACTCAGGCAAAACTGAGAGGAACAGGCTGCATTCAGGTGCGCATAGCTCAATTTGAACAAGATTTTCAACTCCAACCAGGAGTCCCAAGGCCAAAAGAGTCCATGATGTGTGTTGCAGGAGAAGTTTACCGGTATAAGCGCTGGTCTGAGGACACGGCTAATTGTATTCCAGAGAGAAGTCTATAAACACCAAACACACACACACATACACAGGCACCTCCCAGGCAATGAGCTAGGAACAGAATAGAGATGATTCTGTGAGGAATCAGTGGAATGAAACACAGCAAATCAGCACACAGGCATACTCTTTGATGAAAATGGCAGGCAGCTCACTGTGTGTGAGCATTCCAGAGCTGTGTGTAGTTTGCTGACTATCCTTGGTTCACCCTTCGCCCTCCGCCTCCACCGGCAGCCGCGTGTTGGGAAGCCACCACCTTGCTGTGGAAACACTGTACTTTGTATAAAATCAAGTAGCCAGTGGTACAATGATGGCCAGCTGCACTCAGCCATATTGAGACACATACAAGCAAAGCAGGGCACCAAGACGAAAGTCAGACAGTATTATTTTATTATCCTTCTGTACTGGCAACATGGCTCGCCTCTGTGCTCTCTCTCTCTCTCACACACACACACGCCACAGGCACGCAATACTTACTGTGAATCCTATAGTGTGATGTTCTGAAGATCAGCCCTTTCCTGTTAATAAACCCTTTAGTCACATACACACACACATACCTGCGGATGGACTGCTTTTAGACAAGTATAAATCAGATACACAGGTAGCAGCAGGTGCTTTCCAAACTGCAGGTGGGAAGTGATCAGGCACCCTGACATGGTGCTTTCAGTAATGCACCGCCTGATGCCGAACCCCTGCTGTCTTTAACACTTTCAAACACATGACGCCATTGTTAGCATAATGGCAACAACCACCTGCTCTAGAAACATCTTCTGGGCCGCTTGGGGGATTTATTAGAGCTAACCCCTCAACAGCTCACAGTCCTGGGGGCCAATGGGTCAAACACTGTTTATTTCAAAAAGCAGCACAGACACCGAAACATGCAGCGCTAACCTTGAGTCATTCTCGATATCAAACCACAAGGGGGCTCTTGACTAATTAGTAGGAACAAGTCTAGATGTTGCAAACAGCAGCTAATTTCCCAAAGCTTTTGGCTTCTCCTGACTTTGTCCCAGATAATTTCGCCAGCCAGTAGAGTTCTAATCCTTCTTTGCAGTGGCTACCGTAGCTATTATTCTACATAGCTTAAGAATAATATTGCTTGCAGCCAATGTAACTGGGGCCTAAACTACCACATCGCCATGTAAAACAGACCCGAGCCGAAGTCATCTAGGGTGGATTCTCATTGCAGGGTCTTTCTAGGAGAGTTCATTTTAGCTATGTACTTTTTATGTATTTTGTCTACTAAACTGTTCATAGATCGCTGACATCACGAAAGCGAAACAAAAACTTATGAGTGAGGGAAGAATAACTATGAATAAGAAAGCCACAAATATGTTTTAACTTTCATATGAATTTCAGGTTTAAACACACGTGACTCTTCAGGATAAATATCCAAGAAAAAGTGATGGCACAACTTTCAGGATTTATAAAAAAAAGACTAACATTAAAACTTATTACAGCTGAGGGTTTATTTCATCATTCCTAACAACCTTTCTTGACTACTGTGCGTTATATCAGTTCTTCAATAGCAAGCTTCAATAGCACCTTCCTATTGGATTTTACTCAATAATTAAAAAGGAGAGAGGAGAGGCAGATAAGCAACACTTTCTGGTTATAATGGTCTTATATTTCACTGTGCAGTCATGACGGCCCATTAGACTGAGATAATAAAAGAAAGTGTCAAGCTGTGGTCTTCATGTAGTATCCATAAAGAGAAGAAACAGATGTTTGGAGTTATTCCAAAAGGCCCCTCACCCCATCTCTGATCTCAGCAGGAAACAAAAGGCAAAGGAAGAGCATGAATTGACTGCTAGCACGACAGGTGATGGGAGGCTCAATTTAGTGCCCTGAGAATAATGCTGGATCTCAGCACCTTTGGAGGATGTAAAACCTTCTAGGAAGTTATTATCTGAGACCTTAATTGATGGGCGTTGTACATGGGCACAGAGAGGAACTTGTTATTCACCCCAGAGTTTATCCTATGAATAATTGACCAACGCAATGCCCATATGATGATTCAATAATGAGCTCAAGAGCCTGCCCTAGATTTAGTGGAGCATTGCAATACTTCCAGGATAATATAGATTTTTTTTACTTTTTTTTTTGCTGCAAAGTTAGAAGTAAAGAAAGATGGTGATGTGTGAGAAGGTGTCATGTTACAACCTGATCTGAAACCCCGCAGGCTACATACGGTGTTCATTAGTGCATCAGCCCGCTTAAAGGAACCATTACAGGCAGCTTAGTAGGCCAGCCTTTCTAAGCCACCAGCTCTTTTTGGTCCTGAAATGACAGATTACGGATGTGAGCAGGTCGTGGTAAGTTGGTGTCTATCCATCTCGC
>BRZM01001975.1:99324-159463 GCA_033238685.1 Lates japonicus
CTGGGTAATGAGGCCTGTACTGTACAAATGTGTGTGTATATAAGTGTGTGTATGTGTGCTCACACAAGTGGGTGTGTGTGCAAGGCTTACAGTACATGCATTTCGATCTGTCTCTTATTTAAGACTTTTGTGCAGAAAACACACACACACACACACACACACACACACACACAAACACACACACACACACACACACACACAGGTCTGAAGAGGTTATGGGAAAAAGTCCTTGGCTGCAACTCTAGAAGGGAGGGAGTGAAAGAGCAAGAGAAGAAAACAAGAGAAAGCAAGACACAGAGAGTAAACAGGCTGTAAAACATTCATACGTGCACATAGGCAAACTGAAAACTGAAAACATGCCATTCATATTTTTCATGCCCGTTAAAAGGCACATGCTGTTTTCGACTCTGTCTTACACCTAAAAATCAGGCTGCTCTGGATTCAAGTAGGGAAGAATTTTACTGTAGAGCTCGAGCCAATGGAAAAATACCAGGGAGGGGCCTTATAAATAACTGGACCAATGACAGCTCATATCAATACTGAAGAGCAGAGAGGACAGAGGAAGCAGTGGCAGAGAAGCGAAGGATTCCCTCTAGGCATATTTAAAGTGTTCAACATGATAGCGGGGCTACCAACTAAACTAACTACCGATTATTTATATTATTTATATTTTCAGTTATTCTGCTGATTATTTTCTTGCTTAGCCAATTACCTTTTGATCTAATTTGTCAGAAAGAAGAAAAATTACTATACACATTACTATATTGAAACCAGCCTATTCTTTTGAGTACTGACACTAAATATAGTGATACATTTGGAAAGTTGAACAATATCCAGTCCAGTTAAAGTTAATAATCTGTGGGAAAATAAACAGATTAATAGATAAAGAGAGAGTTGATGATCAAATAAAAAGTCACGAGAAGGATCCGATGGTTGATCTGCAAAGTGATTTCCATATGAACACTATTTGTACCAGATCCCATGGAACATGACTAGAAAGAAAGGAAACAATCCTCAAAAAGTCATCCATACATCATCTGGGTGCAAACCTTCCTTTGTATCCATCCTGCTTGTCAACTCTTTCTTTTTCTTTAAAGTGAAAACATCAGCAAAAAGACACAATTGCTGCTATTTGACATGCTCAACATAGCGTACATTCCCTGTAGAGCCACGCTGGTTATTAGTGCGCCATTCATCAACTCCTGTCATAGAAACAGGATAGAGACCTGTCTCACTGCCAACAACACTGAACCACAGCATCCATCTAGC
The DNA here is from genome assembly GCA_033238685.1 of Lates japonicus. Lineage (NCBI taxonomy): Eukaryota > Metazoa > Chordata > Actinopteri > Centropomidae > Lates > Lates japonicus. The sequence goes on from BRZM01001975.1 coordinate 100,594, forward strand.
CCTCTCGACCATTCATTTGAACTGGCACCAAGTATTGATACATGACACCAAATCCATACAAACAAAAGGCACAACTGCCGGCCAGCCCGCCAATCTCGCAAACCAACCCCTCTGTCCGCGACATTTAACCAGACATCTGTGTGACAGGCAGGGAGAGAAAGTAGAGGGCACAGCCGCTGTCAGTGATAAGGGCAGGGTGATAAACGACTGGGGCAAGGGAGTTATAGATACAGAATGTTTAAGTATTTTCCCACCAATTCTTACATTTCTGTGACTGCTGATCAGTCGTCACCAGTGGGTGGTATGTGCTGTAGTAACAGCTACTCTGACCTCTGGTGAGTCTGTTTGAGATGATGATGGGAAGCAGCTTGCATGTGACTGTAGTACTGTATTTAATTATGCCTTTAATTTTAGTGAAAATCTCTCTGTCAGCCCTTTTATACAATGTGTGTTTTGGGTTTTAAGTTTTAAACAAAAATAAGCTTACAAATTGTATAGTTACTCCTTGCAGAAAAAAATTAAAGGTTAAATCAAAAGTAAAGCTTGGAACATGTTTTACAAGCCACTATCATCTAAAAATGTCAGTGGATTGTACTGACATGTACTACATGAGATTACAGAGTTTTAAAAATTATCCACTCTGTGTACAAAGTCAAAGTATTTTCTCTTTATCTCTATCTTATCTCCATGAATTGTCACGTTATTTTGTCAACTACTGTCTCTGAGGTCTAGAGTGAAATTTCAGTCCCAACTTTCAAGCCAAAATGGATGAGAACATCAACAATTCCATAACAAATGGGTGACTCCCTCTGCTGAGGAAGGTCATGTAATCTGAAAGGTCTTTTTTAAGTGGATGCTCTGGTGAGACTGCAGTTTATTGTTATTTGTTGATTTCAAGGTCAAGGATGAACTTTTAAAGTTCATTTTTGTTTCTTCTAAAGTAAACGCAAAAAAGAAAGAGCCATTTTATAAACTCCCTTCGCAGTCAAAGCCACAGCAGCTATTGAGAAAATTATTCTTTACTTGTTTTCAAGAGCTTATAGAAAGCACATGTAATGCTGGACATTATTACTCGAAAATGAAAGATAGAGACACATTTAATACGATTTGGTATATTGAAGATGTTCTTTTCTATCTAAATACTAATGTATGATATGCTCAGTTTTTCTAATAAAATTGAGGAAATTGTTTTGCATTGATGGAATGCAGCATATATAGTAGCCAGAGTAATGTAATTAAATGCAAATGTTTTTCTGAAAACTCAACTCTCATCTCAGCTATCTCTTGGTATTTGCTTTTTCAGATCAGGGTGGGGTCTGGGACGATGCACAGCAGTAAATAATGGCTGTCTCAATGCACAGGAGATTTTAGACTCAGTAATAGCCGGCTGTAATATGGGCCAAATCTGTCCCCAAGGACAACACTGGATTAACCAACATCACTCAAATCACACAAATGCACACACACACTGATTCACAAATCATTCTCCTCCCAACCCTCCTCCCACTTATTTAACAGAGGATAATAAAAGAGGGGGAAAAAGAGAAGGAAGGAAGGGGCGAGGGAAGATAAAGAGTATGTGTGAGAAAGAGGAATGGAGAGAGGAAAAAAGAGATCTAAAGAGGGAGAGAAGAAAGAGAGAGATGGAGACGGAGCAGAGAAAAGAGGACAGGCGTTTCAATAATTCACAAACTCCTGCTTCATTTAGAATAGAATCAGTGCCCAAACTGGACCCGTGTGTCCTCTACACATGACACATCATCCACAGCGCCGGGCACGCTCATAAACTTTGCTTGTGTATTTGCATGTATGTGTGTGCTTTTGTGCGAGACCTTGCAAAACAAGCAACATATGTAAAGATGTATGTGTGGGTGCATGACTGCAGCTCTACCGACCAGCAGATATGGATTTCTATTAAAGGAGTAATGTACATTCATTAGTACGACTGGTGCAGCGAGAGGAGAGAGGGGAAATGGCTGGGAACCAGACTGCATTACATCTTTATATAATAACCCATTTTTCTCCATTCAAGTTTAAAAATGGCCAGTCTGTGTGATGGTGGCTAACACCTGAGTGGGACTCACTAGAACACACATAAAACAGACACGACCACAATCCTACTACCAACACAGGCTAAAAATATTTGTCTCTACAAAGCTGGCAACTCCATAGCTCCTGGGTGTTTGTGTGTGTGTGTGTGTGTGTGTGTGCATATATGTGTGTAGCAACAAGTCAAACGAACGCTCGCAAAACGGTCATACTACCTACACATATGCGCGCACACACACAGGGATCCATCTGTTTCTGTCCGTTTCTGTGTTCAGGAGTATTGACTTGTGCTGCTACACACATATATGCACACACACACACACACACACACACAAACACCCAGGAGCTATGGAGTTGCCAGCTTTGTAGAGACAAATATTTTTAGCCTGTGTTGGTAGTAGGATTGTGGTCGTGTCTGTTTTATGTGTGTTCTAGTGAGTCCCACTCAGGTGTTAGCCACCATCACACAGACTGGCCATTTTTAAACTTGAATGGAGAAAAATGGGTTATTATATAAAGATGTAATGCAGTCTGGTTCCCAGCCATTTCCCCTCTCTCCTCTCGCTGCACCAGTCGTACTAATGAATGTACATTACTCCTTTAATAGAAATCCATATCTGCTGGTCGGTAGAGCTGCAGTCATGCACCCACACATACATCTTTACATATGTTGCTTGTTTTGCAAGGTCTCGCACAAAAGCACACACATACATGCAAATACACAAGCAAAGTTTATGAGCGTGCCCGGCGCTGTGGATGATGTGTCATGTGTAGAGGACACACGGGTCCAGTTTGGGCACTGATTCTATTCTAAATGAAGCAGGAGTTTGTGAATTATTGAAACGCCTGTCCTCTTTTCTCTGCTCCGTCTCCATCTCTCTCTTTCTTCTCTCCCTCTTTAGATCTCTTTTTTCCTCTCTCCATTCCTCTTTCTCACACATACTCTTTATCTTCCCTCGCCCCTTCCTTCCTTCTCTTTTTCCCCCTCTTTTATTATCCTCTGTTAAATAAGTGGGAGGAGGGTTGGGAGGAGAATGATTTGTGAATCAGTGTGTGTGTGCATTTGTGTGATTTGAGTGATGTTGGTTAATCCAGTGTTGTCCTTGGGGACAGATTTGGCCCATATTACAGCCGGCTATTACTGAGTCTAAAATCTCCTGTGCATTGAGACAGCCATTATTTACTGCTGTGCATCGTCCCAGACCCCACCCTGATCTGAAAAAGCAAATACCAAGAGATAGCTGAGATGAGAGTTGAGTTTTCAGAAAAACATTTGCATTTAATTACATTACTCTGGCTACTATATATGCTGCATTCCATCAATGCAAAACAATTTCCTCAATTTTATTAGAAAAACTGAGCATATCATACATTAGTATTTAGATAGAAAAGAACATCTTCAATATACCAAATCGTATTAAATGTGTCTCTATCTTTCATTTTCGAGTAATAATGTCCAGCATTACATGTGCTTTCTATAAGCTCTTGAAAACAAGTAAAGAATAATTTTCTCAATAGCTGCTGTGGCTTTGACTGCGAAGGGAGTTTATAAAATGGCTCTTTCTTTTTTGCGTTTACTTTAGAAGAAACAAAAATGAACTTTAAAAGTTCATCCTTGACCTTGAAATCAACAAATAACAATAAACTGCAGTCTCACCAGAGCATCCACTTAAAAAAGACCTTTCAGATTACATGACCTTCCTCAGCAGAGGGAGTCACCCATTTGTTATGGAATTGTTGATGTTCTCATCCATTTTGGCTTGAAAGTTGGGACTGAAATTTCACTCTAGACCTCAGAGACAGTAGTTGACAAAATAACGTGACAATTCATGGAGATAAGATAGAGATAAAGAGAAAATACTTTGACTTTGTACACAGAGTGGATAATTTTTAAAACTCTGTAATCTCATGTAGTACATGTCAGTACAATCCACTGACATTTTTAGATGATAGTGGCTTGTAAAACATGTTCCAAGCTTTACTTTTGATTTAACCTTTAATTTTTTTTCTGCAAGGAGTAACTATACAATTTGTAAGCTTATTTTTGTTTAAAACTTAAAACCCAAAACACACATTGTATAAAAGGGCTGACAGAGAGATTTTCACTAAAATTAAAGGCATAATTAAATACAGTACTACAGTCACATGCAAGCTGCTTCCCATCATCATCTCAAACAGACTCACCAGAGGTCAGAGTAGCTGTTACTACAGCACATACCACCCACTGGTGACGACTGATCAGCAGTCACAGAAATGTAAGAATTGGTGGGAAAATACTTAAACATTCTGTATCTATAACTCCCTTGCCCCAGTCGTTTATCACCCTGCCCTTATCACTGACAGCGGCTGTGCCCTCTACTTTCTCTCCCTGCCTGTCACACAGATGTCTGGTTAAATGTCGCGGACAGAGGGGTTGGTTTGCGAGATTGGCGGGCTGGCCGGCAGTTGTGCCTTTTGTTTGTATGGATTTGGTGTCATGTATCAATACTTGGTGCCAGTTCAAATGAATGGTCGAGAGGGCTAGATGGATGCTGTGGTTCAGTGTTGTTGGCAGTGAGACAGGTCTCTATCCTGTTTCTATGACAGGAGTTGATGAATGGCGCACTAATAACCAGCGTGGCTCTACAGGGAATGTACGCTATGTTGAGCATGTCAAATAGCAGCAATTGTGTCTTTTTGCTGATGTTTTCACTTTAAAGAAAAAGAAAGAGTTGACAAGCAGGATGGATACAAAGGAAGGTTTGCACCCAGATGATGTATGGATGACTTTTTGAGGATTGTTTCCTTTCTTTCTAGTCATGTTCCATGGGATCTGGTACAAATAGTGTTCATATGGAAATCACTTTGCAGATCAACCATCGGATCCTTCTCGTGACTTTTTATTTGATCATCAACTCTCTCTTTATCTATTAATCTGTTTATTTTCCCACAGATTATTAACTTTAACTGGACTGGATATTGTTCAACTTTCCAAATGTATCACTATATTTAGTGTCAGTACTCAAAAGAATAGGCTGGTTTCAATATAGTAATGTGTATAGTAATTTTTCTTCTTTCTGACAAATTAGATCAAAAGGTAATTGGCTAAGCAAGAAAATAATCAGCAGAATAACTGAAAATATAAATAATATAAATAATCGGTAGTTAGTTTAGTTGGTAGCCCCGCTATCATGTTGAACACTTTAAATATGCCTAGAGGGAATCCTTCGCTTCTCTGCCACTGCTTCCTCTGTCCTCTCTGCTCTTCAGTATTGATATGAGCTGTCATTGGTCCAGTTATTTATAAGGCCCCTCCCTGGTATTTTTCCATTGGCTCGAGCTCTACAGTAAAATTCTTCCCTACTTGAATCCAGAGCAGCCTGATTTTTAGGTGTAAGACAGAGTCGAAAACAGCATGTGCCTTTTAACGGGCATGAAAAATATGAATGGCATGTTTTCAGTTTTCAGTTTGCCTATGTGCACGTATGAATGTTTTACAGCCTGTTTACTCTCTGTGTCTTGCTTTCTCTTGTTTTCTTCTCTTGCTCTTTCACTCCCTCCCTTCTAGAGTTGCAGCCAAGGACTTTTTCCCATAACCTCTTCAGACCTGTGTGTGTGTGTGTGTGTGTGTGTGTTTGTGTGTGTGTGTGTGTGTGTGTGTGTGTGTGTGTTTTCTGCACAAAAGTCTTAAATAAGAGACAGATCGAAATGCATGTACTGTAAGCCTTGCACACACACCCACTTGTGTGAGCACACATACACACACTTATATACACACACATTTGTACAGTACAGGCCTCATTACCCAGCCCCCAGGGATTTATGAAGGAACTATTTCCTGTCTGGGGTTAGGGAGAGAGGGGAAGTAGTGAGGATGAAATATGACGTAACAACAGTGGTGGTCTTCCTGTGTGCTCTACTAGGGCCTGGGTGTTACCCAGAGTTTAGTTTTCCATGGTCGTTAATGGACCATTTGTAGAGGTGCCATTGGCTGGAGAATTCAGTAATCCTGGAGCCTGTTTCACAAAAGCTTTTGCAAACACTTTTTACACACAGGTCACACAGATTGCAATGACTTGCAAACTGTTTGTGAGCCCTACCGAGCTCTTGCATGCTCATGCATGGGTTGCAAATATGCAGTTTGTTTTAATTAGTGATCCACGTCACTGTGAGCATCATGTAAATTGCAGCTTGCATGTTGCAAATTTGGTGAAACAGAGCCCAGCTCTACTGTGTCTCAGTGCACAGGGAGGGGAAAGACTTTATGTTATGAACTTGGCCTGTCATGAATATGCTGAAAGGCCTAGTTGTCCTCAGCTCAAGACACCAGTGTACTTGCTGTCATTTCATTAATATATTATTATATGCAGTGCTCATGTGACTACTACTGTATGACTGAATATCAAAGCTCAGTATTTTTAGAGTATCAACTAAAATGTGTCCACGGTAGAGCACTGCCAAATATGAAGAGTTTCCATTAAATGCTCGATCAGCTGCATTTAAGACATTAAACACAGATGTTTGCCATATTTTAATAAATGCATTGGGAATCTAGAAAATGACGCATTACACATAAGAGTTTGATAACTGTGTTCCCATTCAAAGCTTTGTTTTGAAGTACCTGTAAATGTCCTAGAGAGTCTGAAAACATGTGGCAGAATAACCTGTGTCCAATATGTTTGTGAATATCTGAATAAATAAAGTGGATGCTAGCGTTTCATTATTTCAAGTGTTAACACTACATAGAAGAGAAATATATAAACCATACTGTAAAGACATATAAGTCACAGGAACACCCCAACTAAAAGACTGTCAAGTAAAGTTTTTACAGTCAGGCAATAATTATCAGTAACAAGATAGGTGATGGTTGCAAGAAAAAACTGGGATTCACTACAGCATGCAGGATGTGAGCTCTGGTGCCTTCCTATTGAGGTGTGAAGTCATCTGCTAAAAACAGAGGCAATGTAACGCCTCACTAACAGCATGGATCTTACACATTCACCTTGAGACAAAAAACACAGGAACATGCACACCCTCACGTACACACTTTTAACTCGTTAAAGGTCCCACGTGTGCTTCATGGAAACAAAATGAACCAACTGTACTGGGCAGAAAGGGAACTTTTTAGTTCTTAAATTCTTATTTATACGCTCTTTATATATGAATAGCAGCTTTGATATTTGGAGAAGGCTTTGAACAGCTTGCACATAGTGTTCCCAAGCTAGGGAGTGTTTCAGTGCTGCTGTATACATGAATGAATATACATGAATGTTATTTAAGAACGTTTTATTCTAATGTAGCATGATTGTGACCTTATTGTGATCATACTAAGTCGGTACATAATTTGGACATTTTGCAGCTTTGATTCGCAGCCAGATGTCTTCATTCCACTTTGGTAGACTGATTAGTTACAGATCAGTAGCAGGAGGGAGGGCAAATAATGAAGCCTGGTAATTAAAAAGCATTTCACACTTGCTATACAGTGTATTGGCAATGCTTGCTATCACAGTTTGTTTGACTCTGATATATGCAGTGGGGAAAAAAAAAAAAAAACTAACACCAGTTACCTTAAAATAGCCTGGAAAGCCATGTTTTTCTTCTCCATAGCAACAGTTCACTGGTGAGCACTGACTTGTAGCTGATGGAGTGGATTCTCTCAGCACCTTATTTACTCTGTGTATGTGTTAGTATGTGCGCTTGTGTGTGTGTGTGTGTGTGTGTGTGTGTGTGTGTGTGTGAGAGAGAGAGAGAGAGGGAACTTGCACTATCTCTTCCTCTGAGTCTGTCTTTGTTTATTTGTGGACGAGGAGTTCCGAGAAGTTGTTTATTTGGTTGAGTCCATCTCTGTGGAAACCTAAAACTAGTAGTGAAACAGCAAGACTTTGGCTCCTGCTAAGCCAGATAATGAAGTCTTCACCGTCTGTTGTCAGCTGTCAAACCCCCAGAGGACAATAGCGCGTAGGTATAGTGGAGAATTCCTGGATGTGTATGCAGTTATTGATGCATGCATTTTTGCAATGATACATTTGTAGCATTAATGAGGATGAACAAAATGGCAAGAGCCTCCATACACACAACAAATACACATGTTCACATGCACAGTATGCAGGATTGCACTCAGTTACCTCCCTTTAATTCGTCACGTACGATGAACCCAGGAACCGAACTACTGTAGATGACGCTGTGTCTATTTGTAGCTGCAGGGTAGACAGAAACACACACAAAAGCGCATACACAGACACGCACACAGACGCACATACAGTGTGTAGTGTCAGGCACGGCAGGGGTTGCATCTCTCCAGATGGCAGGAGCCGCCCACACACTGCCAGTTGTTATACAATATGTATTGTGTAACAGCAGAGAGCAACAGGCCCCCTCCCTGTGCATGGAGAAACAACACACACAAACACACGCGCACACACACACACACACAGAGACGCGTACAGACACAAACACAGATACAGACAATGAACACATCATGTAGACATGAAGTTGTTCTCCATTTATTGTACACACATACGCAGGAACATGGAGGACCCAGCTAACCAGCCAGTCAAAATCTGCCAGTCAGAGGCGCTTAAAAAATTTCGGATATTCAGTCAGTAGGCTAGTCAGACAGTCAGCTGGATCAGTCAGCAACACAGCTGTTCAGTAACCAGGCAGCCAGCCAGTGAGATGGATAATCAATTTGTCTGTTGGCCGATCATACAGCTGTGCAGTGAGTCAGGCAGCTGTTCAGTTGACCAGGCTTTCAGCCATTCAGGCAGCTGTGCAGTCAGTCAGCCAGTCAGACACATATAGTATATTCTGTCTGTTAAGTATAGTAGCACAAAATGTTGATTCTTAATGCAGTTGATGCTCACTTTAAATGTGACTGGCTTGGTTTTTACTGATTAACTGAGGCATGTCCTGCACTATTGACAACCATCTCATGAAACAGGAAACATGACATGTAAAGAGATAATTCTTACCAGGTAGTTAAGCAAGCATGCAGATTTATTAACCATATCTAGTTTCGTACTGTTAAGTGCTTTTGTCAGTTCATCTGACAGCAGAACACACGACTATAGAAGAAACATGGGGTGAGCTGTGTCTCTGTGTCTCTCTTGCTGTTGCCTTTGTCTGTTTTTCTGTCTGCCTTTGACTCTTTCTTTGAGTCTTCGCACACTGGCTTCTCTGTTTTATCTCAGCGTCACTTTGTTTACACTCTGTCTGTCTGTGTCTCATGGGTCTTTGAGTCACTATGCATTTCTCTCTTTTTCCCCACCCCGTCTCTCTTTATTTTTCTTCTCTTTCTTTATTATTCTTTATTTTTCCATTGCCTTCATGAAGCAGGACCATCCTCACCTTTCCTGGGGGTAAACTCTGATCCCCCCCACCCCACCCCACACCCCACCACCACCACCACTGCATGTTTGGTTAATGTTTTGGCCTTACCTAGATACTGTAGTTCTACTGTCCATGTGACCTTTTCAGCCAGTTTCCTCATGTGGACATTGAGCAGGTGTGTGTGCATGTGAGCGCATGTGTGTGTGTGTGCATGTCTTGACCTTTGTCAAGCACATTCCATTCCTCGATGGAACGCAGTAGATTTGGCTCCGCACTCTTTCACAGACCTGGTGCCGGTTGCAGTTTTTCTATTGATGATGGACTACAATGGCTGTATTGTAATTGCTCCACCTTCCTCCTTCCCTATCTCACTCACTCTCTCTCCCTCCCTCTTCCTCTCTCCCTTCCCTCCTACTTTCCCTCTCTCTTTCCCCTCCCTTGCTCCCTTGCTTCCCTCCTGACTGCCACCTCTCTCTCTCTTTACAAGCATTAACAGAGTCATATTGAGAAAGGTATTATAAAAGCTCGATGAGAGTAAACCGGTGTGCCCCTGCAATCATATGACTTCATTACACTATATCCACACGGATATGCACAAACACACACACACACGCACGCACACACACAGCTACAGTTAACACATGTTTTATCTACGTCTGTATTTGTGCCTGTGCATATACCAGCTTATGTGTGTGCGGTGTGTGTTTTTGTGTGAGCGAGCCCAGAGCACCATGTGATGATGTAATGAGACAGTGAGCAGAGCAAATTGTGGAATCCCCTAAACACACACACACACACACACACACACACACACACACACACACACACACACACACACACACACACACACACACACTCAGACACACACATAGAGGTTGTTGTACTAAGAGTGAATGGAGCATATAGGAAAGTCCCTCCAGTCAAACGCTTAACTTTTCTCTTCGTTGGATTTACTGCAATAAATTGTTGTAGTGGCTCCCCTCTGTGCTCTAGCCTTCAGCCCACACGTACACACACACACACACACACACACACACACTGGTAACTCTCGCATTTACTCTTTGCTTTATCTCTGGGTGTGTTTCTCCCCAGCGCTATAAGTCTGAATGACAGCAGTGTCAGCTTTATGATCACACTGTTTATGCTCAAAGAGAACGTCGTACGTGTGTGGGGAGAGATTTTATGACTATGACTGGGATTACCTCACCTACCAACTGAGCGACAGACCAGTGAATAAAGTTGGGGTGGATGGAAGGTGCGCTCTGCAGATACAGGGAGGTGAAGGACAGTGAGGACGAGGGGAGAGACAGATGGAGGAAGGGAGAAAGGGAAGAAAGTGGCAAGAAGGACAAGCGCGTTACGGAAAGGGAGGGAACGGAGAGAGGAGGAGGGGAGATATTTATGCTGAGAGGATGAGAGAGAAAAACGGGGAGTAAGAGAGGAGAAGATGAGAGGATCACTATGTTTTCCATCCGTCTGACATACATCATCAAAACATCTGGTAAATTACTAATATATTAGACATTATCATTGAAACAAGTAATATATTATCTTCCGAGTGAATATTAAAGGAGGTAATTTTGTCTTTGATTTAATTTAGTATGCGGTATGACATTGAGAGTAGATGGATCAAAAGAGGAGGACAAATTGAGACAGGAATGAATGTCATGTTGGTCACAAGTAAATAAGAAATGGATAGAGTGAGGGGGTGGCTGGCGAAAAAGGAGGACAGAGAGGAAATGAACGGAGGGATAGAAAAATTTTACAAGATCTTAATGTCGTGTTGACATTCAGGCAGAGATTGAGAGGGACTGTGTGTGGGTGTACATTATGTTTATGAACTCAATAAAATATCCCCACTATACAAGTGAGGAGGACTGAAACAGAATACACACACACACACACACACACACACACAAACAGATACACAGTGATGTTCACACACATGCCCATAAACTAAGAGCTCATGGCGGCGAGCCATAACGACCTTCCTTCAGCCAGCGCCCAGTCATAGTAATGATGTCATCCTCTCTCTCTCTCTCTCTCTCTCTCACACACACACACACACACACACACACACACACACAACCGCTCTGTCTCACTCTCATACGCACATAGAAACCAGTGCATTACACATATTAGCACCTCAGTCTTTCACAGCACTCACTGAATCTTGCGACACAACCATGCAATATCCTTTGAAAAACAAGGGATTAACATCATGAGACGATCTTCGCTGACAAGTTTTTACAAGGTCATTTTTATAATTAAAGTCACCAACAGTGTATGTGGGGTCAAATAGGGAATAGTTGTGATGTCTACATATGCATTAAATTATGTCTACACACCATGGGTGTAGGAAGAATCGAAAGTGTGAGTGGGACAGTTGGTTGTCCACCGGAAAATGTTAAACAGAGTAGATGTCATTTCCTGTATTCTTTTATAACAGGTGGTGTGATACTTTTATCTGGCTGTACTAGTAGCGAAAAATTATGGGTTTTGTAACTTCATCCAGAGGATTTGGCCCCAGATCACATATTTGAAGATATTTTTTTAAAAGCTAAAAGTAAAGAAATTAATTTGATGACTGATGAGCTGTCTCTCACTTGCATGCAGTTGCAGTTTCTGTTAAATACATTTCTTGAATCTTATCAAATCAGTGAGTAAAATGGAGAAGACGGCTGTTGTCAAAGTGCCCCTGTGTTCTCTAATAAATTACTTTCATCTTCCTATCATTTCTATTACTATGAAGAATCACCAGCACCTGAGGCCTGTGTCTCAAAGCTGTAGTGTTGTTGTATGGAGCATCAAGATGGTTACTTGACTCTGCAGTCAGAACCATGCATAGCTAGCTAGTGAACCTATGCATGTGAGCTGAGCTCTCTATTCAGAGCTAATTATCTCAAGTGGCAGAAATCAATCAGTCACGTTCATGGCAACTGCAAACAATTTTGTGACCTGGTTTATACATGGGCCAGCAGCCAGGCTTTCATTTATCAAAACGGGGAGCAGCTGGCCATCACAAGAGACTCGGCTGAACTTACTTCATTACTACCAGTGATGACTTAGGGGCTACTGTCCACTTTATGTGGGGGAACAAATATATTAAACCAAGAGATTGTAAAATAGGCCAATCTACAGTATTATCTTTTCAGTATTTTGCTATCTTAATCATAAAGTTACCCAGCTTCAGTTACATCATGCCAAGCTTTGGTATTTGGTAAGATAACCATTTCCTCAACATTTAGTGGTAACAGTGTGTGTGTGATCCAACTTGACCAAAGTAACTGTAGGAAAAGCACAGGTGTAAATAATAATCTCTGTGGTGGATGAATTCCATTTAGCTGCATTTAGCTGTTTCAAGGTCCTGGTGTTGTGTGTGCTGGCTCACTGTCACACACACGTCAGTGGGACACACATCATTAATGTTTTTAGTAACACCTGTGCTTTTGTGACAAGGCAAAATGTTTGCTGTGAAAAAGTCCTACTATGTGCACACTTGCTTACTGGCATGGCTTAATGAGGCTCTTAAATGGAGTGAAGCCATGATTCATTTTAATATTTACAGCTTTTCTTTCAATGCTACAACAAGACACAATATCTGCTGTGGTCAAAGGTCTAAGGTGCAAGCATATTTCATATTCTTAGTGCATTTATTGTAATTGCTGTGCATTGTTACACACAGACATACCCCTAATACATGCACATGCACATCTCTGAAATTATCCTGTGTGGCAGAATCAGAAATACTTTATTTATCCCTTGCGGGAAATTGTTGAGTTGCAGTGCTCCAATTCACATATACAATAAAAATGAATAAAAATAAAAATAAAGTAATAACAAAATAATAATAATAATAATAATTATAATATCACCCCCAATCCTGAACTATAAAGATATAGAAATATAAAAATATACCCCATCGGTAAGAACTGCTCTGTAATTTCAAATAACACAATACATTTACTGTCAGAGTGATGTCAAACCACACAACCACACATAGCAGGAAAAGCATGCTCAGTGTCAACCAGTGTGAGTACCCGTATGCAAATAAGTGTGTGAGAATGCATGTGTGCGGACATCTATGTGTGTGCGTGCGTGCGTGCATACGTACACACAGTTCTCATGTAAATGTAGCAAGTCCTCAAAAACAGCAGGTTTATAAATAGATGTGGCTCAGTGTGTGACTGCTGAAAAGAACCCACACTCTTAAAGGAATATGACGCCCATTAATCTGCCTCTGTTCGTCTGCATTCAACATTACAGCAAAGTGCAGCTAGAGACCGGTGCTTGTTGTGTGGTGGGTGGCCAAGTTGGAGTTTCAGTAAGTTGAAAATTTAACAACATGTCTGCTTTTGCTGGCTTGTTCACTTAGAAGTCTTGTAAAATCCTCCCTGACTTATAGTATTTTGACAACCTAGGTTGTGCTGCTGCTTGTTTAGGATATTGTATTTGTGCAGTAATGTAGAGAATGTGCTGCCTCACCACCATCAACATACTAGTTTTCATCAAACACAGTTGCTAACGCCCTGTCAGTTAACCAATTGAGCGTGGAATTGGGCTGTGTATAAAACATCCTTCGAGTGTTCATTTGAAAAGTGTATCCAGTGTGCGATAGGCCGCACATGAGTAAACTGACTTGGAGGGCCGCTGTATTGTTGTGCCTACAGGGGTTGGGGTGCGGAGGGTGGTGGGTAAAGGAGAGAGGAAAGTGGGAAGGTCAAATGAGGAAGAACAAGATGTGTAGAGCCTGCAGCTAGAGTTTGAATGACAACAATGAAAAGGCAGACGGGAGAATTAGGCAGTTTGAGAAGAGGAAGACAGAGACAAAGAGAAAAGGCGGACATTTGAAAGAACTGAAGAGAAACAGAGTTAACAAAGCGTGCAAGAATATTATTTCCCCAGACCAAGCAGACTCAGTAACAACCACAGCAAATAATGAGTCTGACTTTTATCAGCCGTGCAGATTGGTGATAAAGCCATGTACAGCACACATTTTCACGGTGCTGGGTAAGACTCATCTTCTAAGCTGCGAGAAGAAATACAGTGTTGTTAGGTTTCTTTGTGAATTTTCTCCCAGGGCAGAGATGCAGAAAAGGTGTAAGCTGTCTGGAGAAGGCAGCTTTTTTTTATTGTATTGCTTTTATTTCTGTTATGTGTCTTTGAAAAATAATGAAAATGATTTTGAACAGAAATGATGATGAATTATAGCAGCAAAACGTTGCTGTAGAGACTTCTGGTTGACATACAGTGTCATACTTGTTTTCTTTAACAAGTTACAATAGCAATATAAAATTTTATTTGCAAACCAACATTACATTGATTTGAGTCTTTTCTGTCCACCTGATGAATTGAAGTCCAGTACTGACTCTTATTTTAGCTCTTGTTTTGGTCTGCACCAGCTCCTTCTCAACCTGAAGAATGTCTGTATCTTTAGTTGCCAGTTACTAAGGTTATCTGCTGTTTGTTGCTGGGCAGGTGGTGTACAGGGGGGGTTTCATCAGAACTTTATTCCTGAAAACAGTTGCTTATACTGCAACTGGAATGTTGAGGAGATCAGTGAATGTGAGCAAAAACAATAAGATTGCAAGCCATCAAAACAAAACAATGAACTGAAATATACCTAAAAGTTATGGAGGGGAAGTGAAGAGTCAGGTGATAATCTTCAGTCGGTTTGTTCGTACTAGTGACACCTTTCATATTCTACATAGTAATTTGATCCATTGATAATATAAAAATATTGATTAGAGCAGTTTTAATTGATGTTTTAATGATATGGTAACAAGGTTAAATCACGTCTTAGTTTGAGTTTGGGGCTTTTATCTTCTTCACTTTTTGTTAAACGTACATATGACAGTATTGTAGACTGAACATACCTGTCTAGCATTAGGCTTGGAGTTGTTGTTCCATCACTATCTTCAGTACAGTTTACCTAATTCCTTCTTTGCTTTTATGCCATCAGTTTTTTTTTTCTGTCTGACTCAGCCTCTTTTTCTGCCCTCATCTGTCTGTCTGAGTTTCTAGTGTATCATTACTTTGGTTCAGAGGAGGGTAGCACAGAGCTTGTCTCACAGCAGGGTGAACTAGCGTGTATGTGTGTGTGTGTGTGCGTCCCACCAGTGTTAGTAGCAGTGTCTCAGGAGTGCTGCATTAGTCTTTGAAGATCTTAGAATGAAAGAGAGAGAGCGAGAGAGAGAGACACTCAGACGAGTTACTTTTTCTTCATCATACTCGGCCTCAACTCTGTTTCTTCATTTCTTCTTTTGTGTTCAGTCTCTTTTTCTTTTATTCATTCTCTCTGTTATCATCCCACCCTCATCTGCCAACTGCATTTTTTTTTTTCATTTTCTCTTTTTTAAAATCTGTCTTGGGTTCAAAGAGACTCTGTTTTCATTCTGCAGTGGTGCAGTTTGCTTGAGTCTGGGTTTAACTATTTTTGATATTCTCATTTCCTGTGCAAGAAAACGAGTTGGGTTATCATCCACATTGGTACACACTGATAAAATGTGACCCACCACCCACACAGTAACTCTGATTTACATTTAGCTGACACGCCTACGTGAGAGAAAAAGAAGAAAGAGAGTAACTCACCTGAAGAGGACATTGCTCCTTTCACTAAAGGCCACATGACTCTTGCATTAACGTGTGACCTTCCATTTATGAGATGGTCAGTCTAACCACAAGGCTGCACTGCTGCCCCATTTATAAACTGGGTCACAATCAGCAAGAGATTTCATAGTATTCCCTACTAGATGCTTCATTTGTCGTCATTTCATTTGTTAATATGTGATCTCAGTGGAAATAAAAAAACCCTAACCTTGGCAGTAAGATGTTTAATTCATTGAACTATGCAGTGACTACCTGAGGCGCACCACCTCAGACATATCAATCATTTTCTCAGCAGAGGTACACAGTTCCAGTTTTTATTTCAGCAAAATATAGCTAATCATCAAATTATTGTTATCATCATCAAAGCACCTTTCTTGTTTCTCTGTTCTTCAAAGACACAAAGTAAGATAGAAAACAGCTTTTCTGTTCTAATCTGTTTGGAAAGTAACTAAATAGAGAGTGTGTCTACATTATAGCAGGGCCTCCAGCTGTGGTTAGTGCTCTTGGTAGCATTATATCTGGGCTCAAAATCCATCCTCAAGAGGCTAAAATGGTACATGTTTCCTCTTCTGTTTGTATCAAGCCTGGATGTATGCATTAGGAGATGAGGACAGAACAGATATTTGCTTTTGTGATTCTTTCACTGATTTATCTTTATAAAAAGTCCTTAAAAACTGTTTTGTTTTCATAGCCCTTTTAGCTTCTCTTTAGTCACTGTCAGTTCCTGTAAGCCTTCTAGACTCCTCATTCTGTTTGAAGTCTGCTGAAGAGCCTGATAAGTTTCAGCTGCTCAGGTGACATCAGAGCAGGCCGAGCCGCAATTGTGTGTGTGTTTTTTTTTTTTGTGTGTGTGTGTGTGACGTGATGGTACTATTGTGTCTCCTCCATTTGCTTCTCAATGGGTGGTCATCTGAGAAGCGTATCAGTGTGTATGTGTGAGATCAGTAAACCGATAGGGCACATGTGATAGATTGAACAGACTATCCTCTTACAAGTCAGTCCATGTTGTACTACCTAGAGAGAGAAAAAAGATGCACTTCATCTCCACCTTGATTTCACCAAAACACAACTCACAAATGTCCCCTACATAATCTGTAGATGAGAGCTATGAAGGTAACCACTTGTCCTGCAAAACAGAAATGAGAGCCATGAAATTCTGGAGCATCCTGTCCTCAAGTGATCCAGACTGCTACTAATATTAGGGTTTTAATTTGGAAACAACATAACCCAGAGTATGACACTGCTGGCTCTCAAACACCAACATATTTTTACCGCCCACAGCCCCAAAACCCAAAGAAATGGACATCAATAATAAACTGCTTCATGATGATATGAAAAACTGACCCTAGGAATTGGCTGCCAGGAAACAATAGCTGCCCAGAGAACAAGGAAGAGACAACCAGAACACATGTAGTAGGGAACAAGCTGCATTTTTTATCCTTGTGCTTAAATTCATCTGATTTGTTTATGCCAAAACAAACAAACAAACAAACAAAAAAAATACTGAAATTCTGTGAATTAAGCTGTGTAGAGCAAGTCTGTGACCTGCTTGGTGGAAATACAGACACGGGTATCTGCAGATTACATCCTCACTTGCCTTCAGTTCAGAGAGAAAACAGCTCTGTAAATGCAGCATTACATAATGTGTTTGCATGTATATTAGTATATACTATATGTAAATATTTCCATTCTGTACATATGCATTTATGGATATTTTCCATATGACCTTTTACTGTTATTTCTATATTTTGGTAATATGCCTCTTTCAGTATTACAGATTGTGTTATGAATTTACTTTTGCAACATTGGCTAATACCCATTCATGCAAATCAAGCAAATTTGAATTTAAGAGACTGAGAGAAAGAGACTGGAGCAAAAATCTGGAAATCAGCAGCCAAAAAAAAAAGCCTGATGTATAAGACTGTAAAACTTTGTTGCAGTGTTAGAAGCAGTAGCTACACACAGCAGCGTTTGCTACTTAGCAGTCAGGATGAGAGCCAGAATGTTCGTGTTTATGGTGTATCTGCGCGTGTACTTGTGGAAGGCAGTCTGCTCTCTGATTGATTATCTGTAAAGCTGTACGGTAAATGGGGAGATCTCTATGTACTACAGTGCATCGACACGTGTCTGTGCATGAGACTTTATGTTGGGTGTTGTGTGTGTGTGTGAGACAGCCTGACCTGTCCACCCTGTGAGTTGCAAGACTGAGATCACACACACACACACACACACACACACACACAGTGGCAAGGTCCAATTGTCTGGTTGCCGGGCAATGAGCTCACAGCATAACGGACCATAACAGCCCCTCTCTCCATCAATCAGCTACAGAGTGCTCTAGTAATGATGTCATCACACACACACACACACACACACACACACACACACAGACAGACCACACTCACCACACTTATCTCATCCTCTTTGTTTTGACCTTGGGTTGCTCGTAGATGTGTCTATATGCGTGTGTGGGGTAGTGTGCAAGAGGAAAGAGTGGTTATTGTCATTGCCTTGCAAAACATCACAGGGGAGGATGCAATCTGCTTCTGATATCGGGTACATAAATCTCACACACATCATATGCACTACATGCACACAGCCCCACACACACCTTGTTGCACAGACTAGATATTCTGAGACAGTTCAATGCAGTTTTCCCTAAACTATAATTTAACTCTGAAAGGTTGTCTGAGTGTATTTCTTATTATTTATTGCCTCTTTCTTTCAGAGATGCTCTGCAGCACACTCATGTGGTTACACACAGTCACACATTAAAGAATTCCAGTTTAACTGATCATCATGCTCTGTAAGCCTCTGAGCAACACCATCACTGGAACAGCTGGGCAACAAGCTCTTTGTAATGTCTCATTTAAAGAAACAGAACAAACCACAGAATATTTTGTAAACCTCCGTTTAGCAAGTTTGTGTTGGTGATACATGTATGATGTACAGCTGCAGCTGACACTGTGTGTGTGTGTGTGTGTGTGTGTGTGTGTGTGAGTGAGAGACAGAGAGAGAGAGAGCTTGTGTCATTAAACATTTAATGACCCAGGTATTTCTGTCACTCAGACTCTGCATTACTAACATGCAATGTGAGTAAAACTGTAAGTGTGTTACTCATTGTTATCCAAAATATCTGAAGAGATGAAGAATCTTCAATAGATTTGATCAGTTAATTAATTCATTAAGAGACTTCATATTGAGTCTGACATTGAAAACTCTTTCAAACACGCAAACAAATATGAAGAGTGTTCACTGGAAATCACATTGTCCTATATGTACACACATGCACAGATAGTTGTACCCTTGTGAAACTAATTATTTCAGAATGACACACACACTAACACCCACTCATGCACACATTCCCCAGGTCCAGCTGTGTCTCTGCCAGGCTCTAGGGCAGGGGGCCAGCACAGTGAGGTTAAGAGAGTGGCAAGAACACTAACTGGCAAATCAGTGGCCAATTAAAAAAGCTCAGCGCTGTGTGTGTATAATATGTGTGTGTGTGTGTGTCCTTGTTTGACTGCCAAAGAGAAGGTTGGCACAGAAAGCACGCTTCCTATTCTCTCAGCATGCCCTCTTAACGCAGAAGCTTACACACACACACACACACACACACACACATCACGCACACACACACACTCAGCCTTGGATTTGTCTTACCCCATTGTCTTTATTTGGGACAAATGAATGCCTGTCCTTTTTCTTTGTTTGTGTGTGTGTGCATTTATGTGTGTGTGTTCCACCCACAAGTGAAGTTGTATAACCTTACAAAGTAAAGCTCAAACAGGACACAATGCCCCGTCTGCATTATTATGACAGGAGACATTGTCAATAATACACAAGAAGGGTGTGCCCATGGGTGCTGACAGATTGGTGGCGTGTCTGTGAATAATGAAACAAGTGAAGACACACAGTGAAAGATGTGAAGCCATTAGTAGTAGCATCATCTCTCGTATTCGCGTGGTTTGATTTAAAATATCCCTGATTCTCACTCGCATAAGCTTTAGTTTGTACTAAGCACTGAATGGCTATAAATGGTGTTTGATTGGAAAGAGTTGGAAACTGGAGGGAGGACGAGAGAGTGTTGTAAACCTGGAAATGCTGACCTTTCTTTTATGTTTGTCTTTGTCGAATGATTTGTATCTGCTTCCTGGCTTATGATCTCCCTCTCCTCTTTCCTTCCTTCCAACAGTATATTATAAAATTGGATATTAAAAATAGTTCAGGGCAGTAACAGGAATTTTTTTCATGGCACTGAGGCTCACACAGCTGCCACGCACACACTTCCAGCAACCGAGCAAAAAAGAGTGTGGAATGGTAGATAAAGGATGGCGATAAGTAAAGGACACTGGTCTTTCCAGACATGTGTGCACCCAAGATAACATTCCTCCCTGCCCTAAGCACCTTGAACCTTCAGAGGGTTGGATTCTCACTTGTGATTTGGCAGATATGTTGGAGTCTAGGAAAATGGGGTTGTGGTTGAGGAAGGCATTTCCCTTACATTACAGTGATGGTCAGTCACTCGGGCTGTTCACACACACACACACATACACATGTACATACAAAAAGACTCACTGCATTCTTCTCCCTCAACCAACCAAACAGCTGTCAGACACTACGTCAGCTCCAAAAGTATTCTGTCTATGTGTGTGTGTGTGTTCCTGTGAATGAGGTTGTCTGTCATATTTATGACAAGTGATGACTTGTGTACTACAGCAAATGTAATTGATCTTAACAAGTGGAAAGAGAAACTAAACACTCTAAGGCTTTGAGATGTTCCCACATCTCTCTCTCTGTACAAAACAGAAATAATTAGAAATATGCAAAATATTATGCAGACATTTAGATTTGGCAGTTTTTGTACATCATGTTTTATCATCTGTGCCTCAGTTCTGTTCCTCCTTTAATTTGATTTCAACACTGTATTTTCACTGTAGCTTGTTACAGGGTGTGGAATGCAAACCTTCAGAAGCATTTTTGATAAATCTTTTGGTTGATGTTAGCCCCTTTGAACCTAACACTTGTGGTCCCACAGTCTACAGCCATTATAAAAAAAGGTTGCACTGTTAGTACAACTTGTACAGTAGGCAAAGGATTTGGCAAAGCCACAGCCATTGTGGGTGGAATATCTTTTTTCTTTTTTTGATACACTTGGTAAAGAGAGAATGACAAGAATGCAGGCCTAAACAGATGAAGTGATGGTTGAGTGGACAGTATTCATGGTGTAACTGTATGCCAGCATGTTATCAAGCACAGAGGAACACTTCACAAGAGAACATTCGCTGATGATGTCGAATATCATTGCCTTTGATCTAGATCACCATCACTAATCAGAAGTTCCAACTCCATCATAAGTTGTGATAAAATGCATAATGACAGGACGTATACACACAAAGACGTTTTGTTCTTTCAAGTAAAGCACTCATTCAATCACTCTTGAACACTGGCTCCAATGTTGAGCTGTGCTGGCAGTCACTCTTGTTAGGCACCAAACCCCACCTGTTAAATCATTGTAGCCGTTTTACAGACAGTGTTGTAGAAGATACCGCCGTGAATAAAATATTCTCTCAACCCCTGTGTTTCACTGAATGAGCTGTGTTTCAAACACAAATAGATGTTTTTGGTCATTATGCACTCTGTGTTTAAACAATTTCTTAGTTGTTTGTCGGAGGTTGAATGCACTTATTGTAAGTCATTTTGCACAAATGCATCCACTTGAATGAATGTACGTATGTAACGTAGGTACAATATACAGAGAGAAACACCAAAGCGCATTGGATTTGAATACACACAAGAACATAACAAAGCCGTGACGCCACACTCTTGCATTAGTAAGCCCTTTCCTGGAGCTGTCCGCTTCCACTGTGCTTTGTAACTAATCATACCGTAGGTTTAATTAACCATTCATGAGTAATTTAGCCTGCCTGATTTCTGGATTGGATGGCGATGGATTGAGACAAAGCGCTCTTCAGTTGTGCTGCTGCGGTGTGTATGTAAGGTTTTCACACTGAGAGAAGTGTGTGTCGTGGGGAGAAGCTTCTAATCAGGTTGAAAAGCATTTATATTGCATTTATGAGCATTTAAAGTCACATCAGATTTACTGCACATTCTTCCTAGACAATCAAATTTCCACAAAGTATTACTGTATGTATTATTTTATTTTATTTTCATAATCACTATGATAGCTTTTTGTCATTATATTTCAAATGTCTGCCAAACTAACAATTAGAAATGTTTATAAGATGCTCCTTATTTCCAGCACCCACTTTCATTTGGGAGCTTTAAAGGCTTCTGAACACCACCTGAGCTAAAATTCACTTTTATTGCTATTATAGTACAGCATGTGGGACTGACACAAGTTATTGGCAGGCCATACTACCAGTTCAATACTGTCTGATTTTTGTACGGAAACTTTTTTTTCCCTTGAAAATTTGATGGCACTTAAGTGTGTAATTTGTTATATATTAAATTAATTAGTCATTTTAGATGAATCATTACTTGATGGATGAGTCTTTATGAGAGAACAGGAGCTGAAGTACACTGCATTCCCTTTATTTAGATGATAAGATAAATCCCCTGAAACTGGGGTGGCATACATTTTGTTCCAACATCTGTAAAGACTGTCAGGTATTGTACATAGTATTTCCATAAAAGGGAGTTAGAGGAGAGTTTTGAACGAACTTCCTCTCTGCTCATCCTCCTCTCACCATCCTCCTCCCTTTCCACTGACATTTCAGCTTTCCATACCCCCACACCTCGCTGGTTGACAGTGTTGTGCCCCAGTGAGTTTCTATCTGGCTCTTCGGCTACCATCTGTTTCTCTCTCTGTCTCTCTGCCTCTATCGCCTCTCTCTTCCTCTCTCTCTGTCCTCTCTATTTTCTCCATCTGTCTTCCTTTTGTCATCACCTCTTGACTGTCACCTCTCTCCACTTTTTCTTTCCTCTAACTTTTTCTCATTCTTTGTTTCAGTCTCATCTTTCTCTGTCTCTTCTTCTCTTCTCCCATTCTTCTTCTTTTTATCCCTATCCTCTCTCTCTCACTTTTTAATAACCATATGATGGATTCTTTGCCAGTTGGTGATCATAATCCATGGGCCTCAGTAAATATCTATTTTTCCTCCTCTTCTCTCCCTTACACACAAACCCTACTACTCACTATGTGCAGCCAGTTTCATGTGTGTCTACAAACCTGCTAACTGTTAGCCTGACACTATGCTATTGAGTCTCCCATGTCTGGACATGCCAGACATTCACACTCTCTCTCCTCCTCACTCTTCCATTATTATCATATTTCTTATTTTTCACCCTATATCTCTCATCCCCAGTGCAGAATACATCATATAACATAAAATATGCCTGGGATGATGTATTTTACTATTACTATTATAGCACACCAAGCCACACACTGAAATTCCTCGGCCTTCTAAAAATGCAATAAAACACTTTTGCACAGCTAGACACCCATGTACTGTCTCTCTCTCTCTCTCTCTCTCACACACACACACCCCCGCCTCCTTTTCTTGTTGTCAATATGTTAGAAGTGGGTCAGTAGGATGTTTGACGTCCCACACACCCCTCCACACACACACACTCCCCCACAACTTACTCAGACACATACACTCACACAGTGCAGCTGACTAACAGTAGGGAACATGTCTCTCAGATCCCGTAACATCCTATCATTCCACCACAACCTGCCTAATTAGTCCTCAATAGAGTGTGGTACACACTGTCGACGATCAGCCGGTCTGTCTCTTATGCCCTGTGTGGGTGTCTGCTTGAGTCAGCTTGTTGCATATTTGATGTTTTGAAGATGCACTTTAAGAGTGGTTTTTTAAATATAATTTTTGTGGAATATGACAAGTTCTGTTTATAATGTATGACCTGTATTTGCATTGCAGTTTTTTTGTAAACAGCAAAACACTTTTTCAGACCGAGCAAATAGAATGCAAATATCAAACAAGGGCAAGGTCTAAAATATGGAAGACTGTATATAATATACACATACACTATTATTTTCAAATGTTTTTGAAAATGTGAATATCTGTAGACACTAGCCTACAGAGAATCAGAGGCTGTTGTAAATGTGAAAGATAAATGTTTTGTATGTTACCAATTTGTAGCCATAACTGCGACTTGAAGCAACTTGTAGCTTGTACTGTGAAACCAAAGCTGGGTTATGTTGCTTTGTGGTGAACCCAGTGATGCATCCTCAGCTGTGTGTCCAAACCCCTCTATGTAATACTCTGCTTATATTCACAACACAGACACCAGCCAATCGCTACAGGTATTTGAGGAAGATTAGAAGAAGTCCTTTCCTGGCTTCAGCTTTAACTTTGTTGTTTCTTAACCCACCAGGAGTGCCGAGTCCCTGAGTCAACACAGTGCATTCTGGGATAGTCTGGAACCCTTCCATGGGCTGTACCACCTGCTGACAAACCAGGGGTTCTGGAGGAGTTGTGTTGAATGAGGTGAGAATATCCCTGTTCTTCCTGCTGACATGCACCCCGTCTTTTTAATAAGTGGTAGTCATTTAAATGATGGCGTTTTTAGTTGAGCTTGAATTGAGGTTGTGCTTGATAAGTCAGGAAGACAGTGGTTCACTGTTTGCTGCTGAAAAACTACTGACAAACTACTACCATGTTGCTGTTCCAACCTAAAAGTTGTTAGTCTGACTGTCAGTGTTTAATTTGATGTTATTAGTTAGGACATCAAGGAATCAGCCCCTTGTGATTTCTAAGCCATGAGCTCATTTTCTGATAAACCTGTCACCCTGGTCACATTGTGATGTGTTAAGTGCATTTGATATTGGGCCGTGAGTGAAGGGCAGCTCATCACATGCACAGCCTGTAAGAACAGAACCCCCTGCAGCCCAGTTCAGTGCATCACAAGTACAGCCCGTTCAATCAGGCTCACTCTAAAATCCCCCACCTCTGTCATGTAACACAGCTAATCGAACAACATGGTGCAAACGCCTGTAGAAAGGTTAAAGAAGAAGCAGTCACAGAGAGATAAGAAGGCATCATTCAAGTGAACATTGAAATGGAGCCAGCGGGCCTCGCTAACTGAGGTAACTGAATTTGTTTCCTGCCCACGCTTGTGATTGGAGGAGAGGCATTTTAGGTAAGGGAAAGCTAATCGCCTAGTGACAGCTGTTTGTTTATGAGGCTGCATCTGGAGCTCCTAAGTTGGAGCAGGTATATTTTTGAAGTATAACACTTTCAGGAATCCAGTTAGTGAGGGGTCTTCCTGGGAGAATGGAAGCCTTATTACAGTGCTGGTATAATAACACCCCATGACAATGTCTCTGTAAGGTCCAAGAAGAGGTGGGGGGGTAAGTGTGGGAGGTGTATTATTTTACTGCCTTGCGTATGTTTGTTTGTGTATCTGATTTCTATGCATGTTCATTGGATGAAAATTACTATAGCGAACTACAAACTGCAACTGCTTTGATTTTTCTGAATTACTCACAACACATGCAGTCTTTTTTTTTTTTTTCTTTGTGGTAATATTGATCTCCAGTGGAGAAATTCTTCAATTTCTACCCCTCCACGGGGAAGTAAGATCGCAGGGTCAGCTGCAGAATAGTTAATTCCTTCGGAGTCAGCTGGGCGGTTATCTTGCTCGCGAGACATTTCAGCCGAGCAAAATGCGTAAGGTCAAGGATTTGAAACTCAGGCCCTCTGTTTGATGGATTGTCTTCCTCTCACTATAAGGCTTTTTTTCCCAGTGAGTCGCGTGAAAATCAATATGAACAAAACATTTACAAAGTTTTTCAAGTTCCTCCCATGTTGCATATGTTGGGTATTAGTCTTAGTTTCCAGTTGCCTACTCAGGGAATGAGTGTTGTTTAAAGGACAGTTGTTTACTGCTGTCACGCAATCTATAAACAACGGACATGGGTGACTTTAATAGCAAACACTAACTGCCCTATACAGGGAAGCTCCACACAGACTGGAACATTAATGTTTGGATTTACTTAGGTGTCAGGTTCCACCTGGCGGTTAAATCTCAAGGCAGCACTGACCTGTCCAGCTACAAGCCAATAATATGCATCACAGATTAATTAAAACATTTCATTATTGCAACAGCGCAGACATTAAAGTGTAATGGTGGGCAGCCCCGCCAGTCTGGAAAGCAGCAAACCCTTTAGCTGTAGAGAAAACCTAGAAATCAGTGATAAAATTCATTTGCTTAATAATTTATTTGCACGAATGACTGATGCAATCTAGATAACAATAGCGCGGGCTTGGTAGATTTCAAGGTGACACATCTTAAACCCAATCTAATTGCAAAAGCATAAGGTTCATTTCATAAGGAAATCAATTCAGGGCAATGCTTCATTGAAGCCGTTGAGATGCAGATGCTTGAGAATGATAAGTTATTCATATTTAGTACTGCTCTTAACCAGTTTTTAAGAGGAAAATAGAAGTTAAATAACTCCCCTCATAATTCTGTACAGCCCGTCTAAACAGCTTGAAAGTGTTTCGCATGTCTGCGCTGAAAAGCGTTCGTTGTTCTGTTGCCTCAACATTTGGTACTCGCAATGGGGAGAACCGAGTGCACTTGGTCCCTCTTCTTCTCCATCCTGTTGCTGCCTCACACAAACATGTTTGTTTAAATGTGCACACACACACACACACACACACACACATAGCATGCATGTAAATATTCACAGAGAGCGCCTTCATTTACTCCCACTGGAATCAGAGAGTTTATGCTGTTCTCTCTCTTTCATCCCTTTCTTCCTCTTCATCTGCTTTCAATGTTCAGTTCATTTGGGCTTCATTAGTGTTGGCATTTTGATCAAAATCATGTTACCAAAGTATGTATTTGACTGCTTTATTGGCAAAAACCATACTTAACAATGTTGCCCAAGCATGTTGCACAAGGTTTACATAACTGTAGATTTAGAATGTCCGTTTTCTTTTTTTCTCACTCTTGTCTCTTTTCTCTGCTGATTGAATTGTGAGCTCTGCACTGCCCTCCTTCACACTATCACCTTCTTTCTTGCTGGAATCCAAAGAGTAGAAAGTGTGCTTGTGTATGGGTGTAAGAGAAACAGAGTAAAAAGAGAGAGGGAGAGTGAGAAAGTCTGTGCTTATCTTTTATTGGTTGGGGAAGTCTTGGCCTCATGATGGGGAAAAGTGTGCTCTGGCAAGTCTTGAACCGAGGCATTCCATTGCATGTCCTCTTGAAACACACACACACATGGACACACAGACTTGTTTTTGCCACTTAGGAGGACATTGCACTGACTTACATTTGGTCCCCGGAGACTTAACCATAAACTCTACATGCACAACCCTAACCCTTACATTAACCAAAAACCAAGACTTTACCCTAAAATTTAATGGTTCACCTTGTGCGCAACAGGATCCACAACATGAGTAACAGAAATACACACATACACACACACACACACACACACACACACACACACACACACACACACACACACACACACACACACACAGCAGACTGACTAAAGCTCACATGTACATGCTCCTTTAATTGCAAACTGCTAGGTTTTTGCTACTTCTCTCTCTCTCTCGCTTGCTCTCACTCACTCACTCTCACACGCACACAAATATCCACACGTATGCACACACACACTCACACACACACACACACACACACTGAGAGGAGAGAGACTGAGAGCAGTCTCAAATGAGAGATTTCTAGTAGTACTACATTATGCCCTGAGGCCCAAAGCCAGAGTTTCACCGCCACTCACTCTCTCTCTCTCTCTCTCTCTCACTCGCCTCTCTCTCTCTCTCTCTCTCTCTCTCTCACACACACACACACACACACACTCCGCACAATATCCTCAAATCAATTGCCCAAGGAGGTGGTTGTCTGCATGACCACCAGCTTTCATAGGATCTCTTGTAAGTCTCTTTTCGATGTCCCTTATCTCTTCTTTCTTCCTGTCTCGTGACTCTTTCTTTCTTTTGTCCCTCTCACTGCAGTGTCAGTACAAGGTGACGCCAACTGTTCTATCCACTCCTCTCTGCTTCTCCTTCATTTATTTGTACCTTTATCCCTTCTCCTCTCCTCCTCCTCCTCCTCCTCCCTCCTCCGCCCGCCCCTTCTGTTTCTCCTCTTTCACTCCTCCTTCCCTCCTTCCTCCCTGCCACATCTCTCCCTCTCCATTTGAATCCTTACATAACCACTGTCAAACCACACGCACAGTGTCAGTGGTCTTCAAAAAAATTGCGGCTTGGTGATGAAACCCAGTCAGGGTCACAGGGTTTTGTCTCTCGTAAGGATGCTTGTAACCACCCTGGAGACAACTGTGTGTCTGTGAGTGCGCCAGATCTTCTAAAACATGTTATTTCTCTCGATCCACGGGACAGCTGCATGCATGTAGAAGAATTTTGCACACAAGTAAGTCTTTTTTTGGTAACTGTGCGCACCCACACACACGCACACACACACAAGTAGTTGCTGGCCTTTCCTTAGTCTGAAAAGGCCCACCCAGAGAATGTCACTGAGATGGAATTTCCTTTCATCTGTGTTTGTGTGTACAATATGTGTGTGTGTGTGAGAGAGTGTGCATAAAAAAAACTACAGAAAATAATGATGTTGAAAGAAAGTGAGTGATTGGTTGGAAAAGTGAGGCAAGCAGTGAAGCCTGTGTGGTCAGTCTGTCTGTTCCTTTCTCTCTCTGCAAAGCCTGAAGCAGTTGCTATGTTGGAATGAAGCTGCTTTTTCTCAAATCCAACATGGGCAGTGTGAGTGTACACTTGAACAGTAGCCTCCGTATGCAAACTGGTTTGTTAAATGAGGAGAGGCTGGAAACTGAATAGTTAAGCACAAACATAAACTATGATTCAAACTAGGTGTCATTTTAGAAATATATAAACACACCCTCCACCCCCCCTCCACACACACACACACACACACACACACCATTAGTTGTTGTGTGTTCTCTTTAAAACTCCAATTTATGAAATATCCTTTGTGGTCTTACTTTCCTAATATTAGTTTATGGGTTTCTTTGTACTTGCACAAGTCTTTAGAAGTACACACAGTTTACCCTCTTGCCACATGCACTAGGTCTATATTTTAGTTATTCATAAAGCAAAAACATTAACAAACTGGGCAAACTGACATCCAGATTTTCTGTTATATGGTGCAGTGTTTCCAGCTGTTCACAGATTTTCAAAATAAAACATTGTCCCTTTGTCCACAGCACACACAAAACATGCCTCACTCTGTAGAAATAGCTCAATTGACTGGAGCCATTTTCCCTTCTGGGAGCCTGACAGCAATCAACATGGCTATTCAACATGATTATATACCACATTTGACTCTATAGAATAGCTTAAATGGACATGCATATGGGTTTGTGCATTTCTGGCCTCAGGAGAAGCCACTCTGCTGGGCAGCATTCAGACACCTGTGGAGTGTGTTGTAATTGTGTTGTGTGTGTGTTGTACCTGTTTGGATGATGGCTGAGCTCTGAATGGCTCTGGCGTGCACTGCATGCGTGTCCTGTCAAGTCTCGGGGGGGTGTTGGATGCGTGTCTGGATAGAGCAGAGGGCTTTGATGAATGTGTGCGAGTCTGCGTGCTCAACTAGTGCTGCCTCCTGTCTGACATTTTTGTCTGTGTGCCTTTGAAAAGGTGGAACACATTATTCACTGACAAGGACACATGCTGAGCAGTCGCCCACCTCTCCTTTATCCGCAAAATGCCCGCTGCAGCGCCCATTCATGCCAATTAGTGCCAGCCTGCCTCCCTATGCCTATTACAGCAGGGCAGTTCACCTTCAGCGCACACAACAGTATGGTTCTCTGTCCTAGATGTGTGCACATGCAGGCACCATCCCAAAAAAGACAAAAGTGTTTGTGTGAGTTCTTTTTCTCCCACTCTGACATGTGAGAGAAAATAAAGTGTGTGTTTGCAGACAGGCAAATACAGCAGCATTAGTGTACCGTAGTGTGTGTGTTTGACAATTTGTCTCCACAGGCGTTCTGTTTAGCACTCTGCTCCCTGTAGCCCCTCAGTGTCACACATCCCACACCTGTCAGCCTGTCCTCAACCTGACTTTAGCACAGAAATGATAATGCTCACGCCATCTGAGTCTGATTTCCTGCTTGCATTTCTCACCACGTCCCACCCACATTAAAAGATCATGGCAGCACAAAGATGAGGTGTGATTAACATTAAAGAGGATTTGCTTTAAATTAGCATTACAAATTGACTTTTCATCTGAATAGTGAGGAAGGAAATCCATTTTAAAGAGCAATATGCTCTATCAGGTAACTTACACTATATGTATGGAGTGTTGTAGCCTATATACTTTAAAATAAGGATTCATTTGAATATATGATTTTTAAAATGTGGGGCACATTTTTTTATTTAAAGCCATGACACACAGGATTTGAAAAAAATCTCAACTTTGGTCCCTGCAAGAGGTGGTATAAAGAAATAAACTGGTCAACAGCAATACATGCTGCGATCCCTCTACCCTTTAACAGATCTCACCTGACGACAATTGAAAGGGCTTAAAGTATATTAATTAAAGGATCAACAGAAAATCATTCTACAATTATTTGATATTCAATTAAACTTTTACATAAATTTAAACAGAAAAAATCACTGTTTTTTTCTTCTCAAATGTGAATATTTACTGTTGTTTTAGTCTTACATGAAGGTAAACTGGAGACTTTTTTCATTTGGACTGTTAGTTGGACAAAACATGCCATGTGCAAATGACAACTTTGGCATTGAGAAATTGTGAGGGGCATTGTTCACTACTCTCTGACATTTAATAGACCAAATGATTATGCAATTAATTGAGAAAATAATCATCAGATTCATCAGTTATGAATATAACTGTCATTTGCAGCTAAAAGCTACAGGGATGGTCCACCCTTTCTTCAGACAAAAACATGTGCTGTTAGAATAATGAAAAAGAGTCTAAATCACATAAAAATTAAACATCTAGTGGTTTTAAAGGAGGAGCTGCTCTTGCAAACTCTTATCATATCTGGCATCATAGTCTTGGCCACGTAAAAGCTTGTGGAGAAATATTTCTGTGCTCTTGAATGCTAATTGAGGTGTTATAGCTCATAGTAAAAATACTTTTGCAAATTTTCCAAAGTCTAATTTTTAAAGTGAGCTACATTCTCTTGTAATGCATGTTAAGGTCTCATGTTGAAGTAGCAAACAAGGGAATGTTAGTAGTGTGGGTTGAATGAATGAATGGATGGTGTAATCATGAATGGAGTTTGAATTACATTTATGTGTCCCTTTTCTCTCACTCCTCTTTTTTGTCTTTTACATTTCTCTTTTCCCTTTTATCTCATCAACGGGCTCTTTTATTAATTTTAGCTTGTACTATCTTTTTTTCTCTCTCCAACTGCTGTCTCTCCCACTTTTCTCTCTTCCTCCCCTTTATGCTGTAACACACATTCTCTGAGCAGGATTATATATCATCTTTGAAATAATATGTGAGTGTTTATGTCTGTGTTTGCCCTTGAATGAGTGTTTTGGCCTTTTGCCTGCATAATTGTGTGTCTGTAATGCCTGTGATGGCTTCTTTTATTGTTTGTGTGTATTTGTGTGTGTGCGGGTGTGTGCGTATAGATGCTTTGTACTGTATGTGTGTGAGAATGAAAGATTGAGAGCATCGGTTCATGTTTGTATATGTGTGTTTGTAGCATGAGTGTTTATGCATTTGTGTGTCTGCATGTGTGTGTGAATGTGTGTGTGTACTCAGAAGGATTATAGAGCAATAGAAGAGCTTAGCAGTGATTTGCCCATCCATTCCAGTCCCTCCCTAATCCTGCACAGACACACACATGCATACTTGTGTGTGTGTGTGTGTGTGTGTGTGTGTGTGCGTGTGTGACTAGCAGGGATCTAATAGTGTGTGTGCGTGGATTAGTAGGTTTGTGAATGGGATGCGGCTTGTGCTGAAGTAGCACACTACACTGCCAGCAAGTTAACGCAGGCTGGCAGAGGGTTTGTGAGAGAGACAGGGAGATGAAGGGGTATGGGGAAAAAGTATTTGTAGAGTGTGTAAACGGCCCACAGTTCAGAGGGCACTGTTAACATGATTGTGTAATGATTACTAAAGGTTATGAATGATAGATTATGAAGAGAACGTTGCTGTGGTATGATTAAGATGTTACAATAAGGGCGTGCCATCATAAAGCCAGCCTTGCAGTGATTAGTTGTGTGTGTGTGTGTGTTTGGTATGTGACCATTAGATGGCTCTGCACCTGCTGTCTCACAAGCTCCTGCACACACACACATACAGGCAGTCACACGTACACACAGAGACAGATGGAAAGACGTGGATAAACAAGAGAGCTGAGACTTTCGCCGACGGAGACGAAGGGAGGGGGATAGATGGGTATAGAGAGCGTAGGAAGGCGGGGGTTGCTGTTGTCATAACTGCAGCGTGTGTGTGTGTGTGTGTGTGTGTGTGTGTGTGTGAAGTTTGCGTAGGCGACTGAGAGAGCGCAAAAGTCTGTGTGTGTGGGGGGGGGGGGGGAGAGCAGAGAAGTCTGTGATATGTATATGGATGTGTGTATATATAGAAGCTTTTCATCAGTTTCCTTAGTGACTGGCTGTGACTGAGACTGTTCTCTGCTCTGCAGGAAGACAGAAGAAATGAAAGACGGAGAAATCGGAGCAGTATTTGCTGTGGAAGTATTCATAAATTCTTCCTACCTTATGATTATTGATGGAGTTTTGATGTTATGAGTTGGCTGTAATGAAGCATCTGTTGTCTATATATTTAAACTTTCACTTTGGTCAGTCATGACAAAAAGGCATGTCTGAAAAGTATGACTATGAAAAGAGAAAATTACGGGATTTGTTTTCATGTGTTTCTACTGTATGTGTCAGCATAATACCTTCTTCTTAATACTAGTAAAGAATGTTATTTGTGATATCCAGCTGTCTAAAATAGCTAAGGGATGTTTGAAATTTCATGTAATACATGTAAAATTCATCAGACATGAAGAGAGGATATAAATTTTGAGGAGGTGACAGGTTTATAAAGAGATTTTTAAGCTCAGGGACAATAAAACAGATTTTGCAGGAGGAGGGACACTCTATCTTAGCAAGTTATGGTCCTGTGGTGATATTTTAGACATTTACTGATGGTCTCCAGTTGTTACTAACATCCAACCAAAACAGGTTTCTTGATCGACATGGTTAGGCAGTGAGTAAAAATCTGAAGAAAACTGATATTTATGTGGGTCTAGAGTGTTGCGGTAGGAGGTGGAGAGCAGAGTTTTGTGCATTTTCAGAAATGATGAAAAGGTCGCTGACATGTGACGACCTCAGCCGGACTGAGGAAAGTTTCAGACGGAGAGACAGACCAGCCGAACAAAGACGGAGACGCTGGAGAGAAAACTCAAATCAGCCAATTTAAAAGCTGAAATCTCTCATAACTGAGATCTTTTTGTGCTTGTTCTCCACCCCCACTTCTCTCTCTCTCTCTCTGTCTCGTACTGCTTTCACTCGACGGCAGATTGTAAACAAACCCACACAAATGAATTATGATTAAATGCCGAGAGGCTCCAATTAGTTGCCGAGGCAACAGACAAATGTTTCTGTGCTGCTGAGGTCACCTGACAAAACAGAGTGGACTATGAAACAAATACACAGTCTAGTCTGTTTTTTTCCTCAGTCTCTGTTGATTTTGGCTTTCTGTCTGTAACTTTTGAACTTTTGAGCCTTTATATCTTTATCTTTTCATATCTCCAACTCTCCTTGTAATTCTGTCTCTCTACCTCCTGGTCTCTTACTTTAAGCTTTAACTTTTTCTTCTCATTTAAATTATTTTCTTTCTAAAACCTCAAGATGCAGCAGTGGTTTGTTTATAACTTCCAAAAGTGCCTGAATTATGTAAAAAAAAAAAAAGATGTTTCTAAACAAATGCAAGGTTTTATTTCAAAACAGGAAGGAAATTTTGCGATTTGTGG
The DNA here is from genome assembly GCA_033238685.1 of Lates japonicus. Lineage (NCBI taxonomy): Eukaryota > Metazoa > Chordata > Actinopteri > Centropomidae > Lates > Lates japonicus. The sequence goes on from BRZM01001975.1 coordinate 134,516, forward strand.
GCAGTTATCATCACTATACAAAATCAGGAACTGTAACTTTAACATGAACAACAACAACTAATAACAGACCGACACTAGAGCAGCACCCATAGAAAGTCTAACTGCACCAACACAAAGTCCAAGAAGAGACTGCACTGCTTGACTGACAAATTATATCAAAAATCAAAACAACTTCATAGCTCTGAGTGCTTACCACCAAAAATGCCTTCCAAAATAAAAAAGAACACAAAGACCTTACAGATTACCACTTTTCAATCCTCTTACCCAGCCAAGCCTCTCTGGGTATAATTTCTATGTTCTTTTAGTCCTTTTAACCACTTTAAACCCAAACTTTGGAATATCTCGTGCCCTGCAATAGTTAGAGTCCATGAATATCCAAAGCTTAACACAGGGTTGATATCAAGCTGACAGGAAGACCAACCAACACAAACAGGATGTGTTTTTAGTGCATGTTTAGACCCACTGAGTCTAATGGGAATCATTACAGTTTTCCTTGTGTGTGTGTGTGTGTGTGTGTGTGTGTGTGTGTATGTGTGTGTGAACGTCTTATGAGTGAGCGCTCGCTTCTTTCCCTGTGCGTGCGTGCTACATCTCTTAGCATTGAGAAGCACATTTCATCTATATTTACTTCCAAATGGTCTTTTAACTAGGTCAGCTAACTAACGGAAATAGACCGCCATACACAATCGGTGAGGTAATCAGTCATGACATCTAGTGGCCAAAAGGAGGAAGTGCAGCCTTGTGGAATCTGAGGATAACACCCATTGTATCCAAAAAAGAGGAAAAATACAGAAGATGCTGGTTATAATGTTGTTTGTGACTATCACTGATCTCATTGTGGTGTATTCTACTCCAGCTGGTGTACTTGTGTGTATTAACTGTTTGTGTAAATGTGAGTGTGGATGTATTTACTCACAGAATGTAGATATGCATATGTCTGCATCTTTTTTATGTATATGCGTGCAGTCAGGACACAAATAGTTTTTGAATCTTTAAGTGGACTGACAGCAAGAAAACAGTTTTAGTTCAGTTACTTCAGTTAATTAATTGCTCAAGAAATTTTTCAAGCAAAAAGCCTGGTTCCAGCTTCTCCTTTTTTCTGTTTTATATCATTGTAAATTAGATATCTGTATTTTGGTCTATTGATTGGATAAAATAAATAATTTGAGAACATCACCTAGGGCTCTGGAAAATTGTGATGCACATTTTAAATTATTGTTTTACATTTTATAGGTCATGATTAATCAATAAATTTTGGAAAAAAAAAGTGACAGGATGAATCATAGCTGCACTGGATACGCGGTGACATCCGTGTGTGCATGAGTTGTCCATGTGTCACTCTTTCTGGCGCACTCTGTCTCTCTCTAACTGCTGCTCACTCTCTTCCTCCCTCCCTCCCTCTTTATCTCTCCCACAGTCCCCCCTCTCTGCCCTTCTCACTGTAACACCCTCCCACCCTCTCTCTCTCTCTCTTTCTCTCTTTCACTCTCTTTCTCTGCTTGTAAGCGGTGTCTGGGCGTGCAGCCAGCTGGCGTGTGTGTGTTTTTTGAATGAATGATGAAGTCGGCCGAGCAAACTGTGGGAGGCCCTGTGTGTGTGTGTGTGTGTGTGTGTGTGTGTGTGTGTGTGTGCATGTGTGTGTGTAGGGCAGACAGTGTGAGAGCTCTGACTCGCATTCAGCCCCTTGCATAATACGTTGGAGCTCTGCATGCGGGACTCCTGTGGCAAGTGCGCGGGCTCACCTGTGTGTGTGTGTGTGATCACCTGAGTGCTGTGTGTCAGTGGTAGTGAGGGAGCTTCCTGCCTCGCTGTCAAGATTTAGGAGAGGGCTGTTGGCTGTGTGTGTGCATGGAGTGCGTGCGTGTGCGTGTGTGTGTGTATGTGTGTGTCTGGAGGGTGAGAAAGGCTGAGAGCTGTCTGTAGCACAAGTACACCGAATCTGCTTGGGATTTTCCGCTTGAAGGGGAGAGAGGGAGACAGAGTGAGACTCAGGGTGCTTTACAAGGGACACGGCAGAGCAGGAGAAGAGAGGAGTTAAGGGAGGGAAGGAATGAGAGAGGGAGAGAGAGAGCATGCTGCAGAAGTGGGCTACTCCTGCTACCCTGGTAAGTACACTTCACACAGTTTTGCGCTCGCTCTGAATGAAGTGTGTGTGGGAGCAAGAGAGAGAGAGAGGGAGTCAGTGTGTGTGTGTATACCCTGAACGCTTGTCTTGTTGTATCACAGTATGTCATTTGTAAGTGCGTACTGCGTCTGCCCTAGTTTTTCCTACAATCGTCGTCGCTTGTTTCTCCCATTCGGCCGCCGTCCTGTCTTTCCCCCTCCCGTCTTCTCTTCTCTTCTCTTCTCTTCTCTTCATACATTTCTCTCATGCCTCCCTTTCCGTCGGCTCTTTTCTTTTCTGAGGCTCTCCCTGACTTGTCTGTCTGTCTACCCCCCACCCTCTCCAGCCACCCACCCAACCTCAGGGTTGTCGCGGGGTGAGAAAGTGCAAGTCATGCAACGCTGCCTAAGTGTTTGTTTTCTGAAAGAGACTCTCTCTTTTTCTCACAGTCATTTGTTTCTCTCTCTCTCTCTCTCTCTCTCTCTCTCTCTCTCTCTCTCTCTCTCACTCTTTTGCTCTTGCTTCTCTTTTTCTCCGTCACCCCTCCCTCTTCTGTTCCCCTGCTTCTCTAGCTCTCTGTCTCCATCTGTCAATGGCAGATCCTCCATTACTCCCTCACTATCTGACCATACTCCTGTGTGTGTGTGTGTGTTTGTTGTTGTTTGTGTGTGGGAATCACTAGTGGAGAGTGACAGTGAATAAAGTGGCAGCCTTGTCAGAGTTCCCAGTCTGGCAAGGGTCCCTGTAATGTGCACACACATGCACGCACATATGCAAACACACACGTCTAAACACACACCCACACTAATAAAAACCACATAGACAAAAAGCCACAGAGAAACATAAAAAGGAAGAAATAGAGAGAGAGACACAGAAGTACAAGCCTGCAGCACCACTGTACTTTCCAGTTGAACTATATTTAGCAGTGAGATAACACATCACGTTGGTCTTATCCCTTTGATCATGATTATGATTATGACTGGGCAATCACACATACACACAGCCTCAAATGGAACAGACATATGTAGCTCATGCACACAGTTTTCATATCACTACAGCACTTAGCTAAATGCTTTTGCAGTCAAAATAATCACGTGTTGGTTAGTTGATTGACAAAACATTACGAAGTTGCTATTTTTGTGTAGTCATCTGGTATGACACATTCTGAACTGAAATTCTTAAATAAACATTCAAAGATGTGGCACCAACACACAATAAACACAAGACACATGTCAACACATCCTGTAACCTGCTGCCCTTGCCCTTGCAGTGTTTCATGGTGACATGCTCAGACTTAGATCATACCATTGTGGAATCTGATAAAGATTTTGAAGCTCCTCACACGTCAACAAAAAAACAACAAAAAAAAGACTGGACATACCTGCATGTAATTATAGATCATACTGTTGCTGCTAACAACTAAAGGGGAAGGCATCAGAGTTGATAGCATCAACAAAATCTACAGCAAAACAAGTTTGTTGTTTGTTGTATGTGTGGAGATGGGTTCTCTGTCAACAGTAAGAGAGGCTTGAACACATGTATCTATGAAATGGAAAGTGGCATCACTGTTACAAATATTCTTAAATATTTTGGATGTGATTCGATCAGAACCATGAATACTACATATCCTTAAGATAATAACTCATAAGGTTCCTCTTAATAGACTATATAGAAGCCTCTAGGGCAGATGCAATAAGTTCTTTAAATGTATGCACCGTATAAATGCCATAACAGTAAGCTGAAGAACATTGCATCGATTCAGTGCAGACAAACCTGCAATCTTTAATCCCAAATAAATCTATTGCAATCAATCTATTGGCTGTTTGGTGAAGGTTAGGAAGCATTTCAGTTGATAATGTAGAATCTTGAAACCCTGTGTTTGTGTCTTTGAGTGTGTAACATTTCGTTGTTGTTGTAAATGACCATAGTTACAGTATTGATGACTGTACAAACGCAGCACTGGCGTCATAACCACAAAGCACTCCAATACTGCTTGAATAAAGACAAAGGATCCATAAATTATAGATTGACATCTCAGTTAGATGCATCAGTTAGAGAGTATGGTGTGTGTATTACTGTAACATGTGACTTTGAACATGTCATTTTGTACATCATTGACACATGATAGGTTAGTTCAATTCTGTCGCCCTGCTGGGTTTTAATCACAAACATCAGACAATATGAGTGCTTTACAATTCATTTATAAATCTTAATTGTGATATCACATTCAGCTGCTTTGTCGTGACTCGATTTTATACATGCCAAAGAAAGAAAAAGAAATATACTCTGTACGTGTGTGTGTGTGTGCTTGCGTGTTTCAGTGTGAAGGAGAGAGAGGGTGACATATACACACCTCAACTGTTTTGAACGTAGAAGGACAATAGTATAGTGAATGAGTGAACGATTCAGGTTACTGACTCACACACACACACACACACACACACACACACAGACATGCTCACGTACACACACACAGTTCTTTCACTATGTTACCAGAGAGAAAGAACACACATTCATAGGCTTTGGTAAGACGGTTCATTGTGTTGGTGGTGTGAGTGCGTGTGTGTGCGCACATACAGACAGCTTGGGTTACAGGTCATCTGATATACTACACACACACACACACACACACACACACACACACACACACACACACACACACACACACACACAGATGCTGCAAACTCAGCAAGATTCAGGTGACATAGCTTTTCACTGAATGTGTGTTTGAGTGTGTGCCCAGGAAGCAATACTTTCGCAATGTAGGTCAATTGAGCGCGCCTCTCCTTCTCTCTCTCCCTCTCCCCCATGCATCTCAAGGCTTTACTCCCTCTCATACCCCAGTTCTCCCATCTTCCTTGCCTTCCTCCCTCTCTTTATCCCTCCCTTAAATCCCTTTGCTGTAGTTGTGCAGTTTTCTTTTTCTTTTGTCGTATAAGATAGCAGTTTCTCATTCTACACACTGGAAGGGAGTTTACAGTGAGTCTTTTTCTTTTCTTTTACTGCTTCCTCTCCCTCTATCCCACTCTCAGCATCACTTTCTTTTTCTATGTTTCATTCTCTCACTGCAGGATAAAGTGGAAAAGAATGTGAAAGCTAAGGTTTAATGTGTGCCTCACCCTCTGTCCCTGTATAGTAGTTAAGTTCCTATTTTTCTATGTTGTATGAGTTCTATTTCCTTTATTATAAGTCAGCGGTAATGCGGTTTATTATAGCAGTTGTTAAGCAGCTGCATTTCCTTACCACTCTTATTACACATAGAGAATGTAACAGTAGCACAAAATATCCTATTACACAATGCATACAATATTTCTCCTGCAGTTCTCATAAACTTTTTTTCACATGCCAGAGTGAACTGTCAAGAGATGACGGGCCTCGCTCTGAAGATAAAAGCACTCATAGATGGCAGCATGAACAGATCTGTGGCTGGATGTACAGACTGTCAGTGTTTGATGTAGCCGCTGATATGAAATGGCTCTGATCTGAGAGCTCTCTGACACATAATATTCCTCTCTTATCTGAAAATTTTAATTTGGTGAAGAGCTTGATGAATACAAACAGAATAGTTTGTCTTTTTTTTTTTTTTTTTTTTAAGTTTGTCTATACAGACAAAGCCATAACAATACAGTGAATGAGGTGTGGTTCAGTGCAGTAAAGAGATGAATAATGTGAACGGATGCCAAGAGAGAAGAAGCAAAGACTCTGAAAGACAGAAGATTAAGAACATAAAACCATTAGATGGAAGAATGATAATTGAGAATGGGGTTATGAAGAAAGAAGAGGTGGGCAGGCTGAGGCAGGAGAGGAGTCAAGAGGAGGTAGAGTGATTGTGAGTAGAGAAAGAGGGAGAAGAAGAGTAGAGTGCATCTCAGTGCTAAAAGCTCACTGATCAACAGTACCTCTCAACACACCTCTGAGTCATGTCTGCTTGATTGAACAGATGGTGTGTGATTGAGAAAGTATGTGTGTGTGTTCACTGCCATAAAACAAAGTCTGACTGAGTGTGTGTGCGGGTGCCCTTGTACTGTATGTGCATGTGAATTTGCATGTGTTTACTCCCACGCCTGTCTCTGTAGTTCTGTTGTAGTAGCACTGCGACACTTATTAAATCACAGGAATCTGCTTGAGATGCAAGATGTCCTCATCCTACGGACCACACACACACACACACACACACAGTGCGTGCAGTTGGTATCACTCTGCAGGAATTAGCAAAAAAAGCCTTAGGAAGCCTGTGAGCTGTTGACCCAGACATTCTGGGTGAGAGATTGAATCTTTTGTGGCTTGGCAGCTACAGAGATCAGATAGCCAAATTCATCACCAATACAAGAGGTCAGTGTTTCCCAATTCACAATAATGAATGCTTAATCTTGGGTAATGAGCTAACTAACCAAGATTAGAAGAATGATACTTAAGTTGCCACCTTTCTTCTTCAAAGATAATGAGTGTCTTGACATCAGCTTTTAGTAGTATTTTCAATTTCAGTCCATGTTTATGTTCTTGATGTTTAGAATGGCATCCTGTATTTATTTAATTGTGGCAAAATATTCATACTTGTAGTTTGGACAGACACTCAGGATTTCTTTTTATTTACTTCCCTACCACATTAACACTCAAATGTTTCATATGTATGTAAGTGGAGTTGTACACATTTCACAGTAAAACTCATCAATGCATTGCTAGCTGTGTATGTAAAGTTTGTCGTGTATTGGGCAACTGCTGCTTGACCCACTTTCAAGAGTGCAAATACAAAGAGTCTTTAAGTTGGACAAATACATGCATCTCAAAGAACACAATCTTTGGTGCACTAGTTGGTGTGTGTGTCTGTGTGTGTGTTTTCACTTGAGCTGTGCGTCAGAAAAAGAACATGTGTCAGCATAATTGAATATGCCCAGGTGTCAGTGTTTGAGTAAGCAAGATGGTGTGTGCTTGGTTGTGTATTTGCGTGTGTGGGTGGGTGCCTGTGCTTGAAATGCCTGTACATTATTTATTAGATTCACACCAAGCTTTCCATCTTTTGCAGCAGGGGGTCCTCGCTAACAGATGGCACACACACATACATGCACACATGTGGTACACATCACACATACTTTGCTGAGTACAGCAAAGGTCTGTTGTTGGAGTGTCCAAGTAATAGCAGGTGTGGAAACTTCGAATTGTTCAGGTTATTATTAGGGTATATGTTTTTGAATTCCATTAGAAGTGCTTAGACTATAATTTTTATTTCATTTTTGTTTCAATTCCTTTTCTGGCAACAAAACCCCCATTGTTTCCTGTTGCTATTCTACTAGCCATTGGTTCTTGCATTACTCTTTATAGACTTAATGCTTTATATTTTCATTTTTATTTTAACTTTATATTATATTTTCTATTTATATTTAGTACTTCAGTATTCTGTTATTTTATTGTAATGTTTTTGTCACTGTATTTTGAAACAATCTCAAGTAATAAGTTCCATATTTCTGTGCCACTACCAACAGCTACTTTACCAAATCCTCTAGAAGCACAAGATAGTTTGGGTTCTGTGGCCATTCTCACAATTTAAAAAAAAAAAATTTTTGTGGAGAACTTTTTTTCTTCTACAAACACAGTTCAGTCATCTGCATATTTTCCATGTAGCAGTGCCTCAAATATAAATTACTGAATGGAGTTTAAGAATTGCCTGCAGTTTGGGCTTAAGTTTATTATTACTTGATTCTATTATTTATGTGTAGGCCTAATTTATATTACCTATGATTAACTTGTGCTAATAGAAGCTATTATAGTGTTGACCTCTCCTTGGCTTAATATTGGCTTATATTTTTCATCCCTCTGAACACGCTTAGTTTTCTACACTGTCAGTTCCCAAAGAGCATTTTTTGCCATCCTAATTTCTTGTGTTTAAGAGCGTCCCTGTGTTAGTCCATGGCCTTGTTTTTTGTTTTTGAGCTGCTTCAGGAGCCCCGAGCTTGCTGATGCAGGCTGGGCCTGTTTGTCGACCTTCACGCAGTAAACTTATCGCTCTAAACTGTTTTTCTTTCTTAGAGCCTTATCATTGTGGTCCCAAACTTTGGTGCAGAGCTCATTTTTAGTGGCACATGATGTTGTTTTTCATCTCCCAGTCCTTGAATTGAATTTGCTGTAAGACATGAACTAGGGTAGATTAAGTTGCTATATTGTTATTAATAAAATGGTTTTTTCATAACCAAATAGTAAAAATCGCTTTTCTTTAAATTGCATTTTACACTGAAAAAAGAACCTTTACAACAGCTCTACAGTGGTCAGTAAACTAATTATTTTTCCATTTTGTAGTGCTTCAGGGACAGTTTGGAACACAGTGCAGTGTATAACAGCAGTGCTCCTTTTGTTGCACAGTACTCAGACCAGGGACAGCCTACTTATTGGCGAGGGTAGTCCTCAAGTAACTTGTAGTGTGTCAGCTTTTCATTTTCACTGGAAATACGCAATCAGCTGATGCACTCACGGGTGTTAGATGGTAGACACTTTGAAAATTGGTTTGTCTGATGGTGGCTGTCTAGGTGGAAAACAAACTGCACACCTACAAAAATGGAATATCTCAAATGTATGTTCGCTTTTTCAGTCTGCTGTCTTTCTTCCACAGGTTTGTGCTGGGCGGTGTGGGCAGGCTTGCTTTTGCAGAGAAATGATTCCACATGAAGCGCGACGCACTCGCCCCTCACGTCTCTCGGGCGGCAGCAGCAGGTGTGAAGTCGACACTCTCCCCTCACCACACAGAGCTCACCCTTCAGACGCTAAGACTCTAATCGAACAGACAGCTCACCCATCCCTCTAACCATCCTCCATTATCTTATCTCCATCTTCAATCCTCTTCCTCACCTGTTCCTTAGGGCCTGCTAATTTTCAGCACAAGACAAGACCCATGGCCTTGGGTGAACTGGACAGAGAGAGAAAGAGAGATAAGATTAATACAATTTATAGCTAATAACGTGAGACAAAAGAAACAGAACATCAAAAAAGTGAGGAAAAAGAAGGGAAAGTGGGAATAGAAAGCCTGAGAGAGGGGAGAGAAACAAAAGAAAGGTAAAAGCTAGGAAGTCCAAAAGTTGGGGAAAGATAATGCAAGCGCGAGGGACGTGAGGCAAATCATGAAGTTCAACCAGAACGCAGTAATGAATGTCTTTGCTCCCCCAAAGAAGAGGGAGATCCCTCACACATTACCATCTGAAAGTCGTCACACTATGCCACCTGCCAGTGACAGCCAGTTTATTACATGGCCTGGCTTACAGTGTGGCTGGTGGAATGAGAGCAGGGTGGGCATCGTAGGTCTAAGTCATCTGATAGGCCCCAGTATAAACTCTCTCTCCACATCAGACTCCTTTCATCTTCCCCTTTCCTCACTGAGGCTAGTCTCATCTCTCCCTACACGGTTTATACATCCCCTTTGGGTCACAATCCATAGTTGGAGGAACTGTCCATTACACCCAACTGCCTCCCAATCTCCAGTTCATTGCCCACCCTACCCCACCCCGCATACAGGCTACATCTCCCACAACTGCTTCCCACCTCCTCCTCCACCTCCCCTATACTCTCCTCCCTCCTCCTCTTGGCCACAGAGACCCTCACACACAGAGACAGCCTCTTGCCCTTCGCAGCTCCCAAACACGATCATCACTGGAAGTGTCCACGGGCGGACTCTCCATGCCTCCGCCCCCCAGACCCCAGCCACCATTCAGATGTCAAACTCTACTTGACCTGTTCCTATTACCATCACCAGGGAGGTATTCACCCTTCCTCCCCATTCATGCACCCCTCATTTTGTACTCTGGGGACATGGGATGTCCCAGGTCGTGGTGCATTGATACAGATGGACCCACCCATAGAAAGAGGACGGTGGCCCAGGCCCAGAGCTCCACGGAGAGCTTGAAAGGGCCGGCGTGCTCTGGAGCGCCCTCAGTCCAGCATCTCAAGTTGGGAGCAAACTGGATGCCACTTCTTTGTCCTCCCAAGGAGGCCCGGCCAGCTGGTCTCTGCCATCAGACCATCACCACGATCCTCAGGGCTGAGAACTTCTGTCATGTTAATGCCCAACAGCCATGGGGACCACCAGCTGGTACCACCCAGAGGCAGCCCTCTGAAAGCTTATCCCCTCTGCCCCTGCACACACCTAGAAAGGCATCCTGGGCAAGCCTGTCAATCGTGACACCCTCCGCCTCCAACACACCCTCCTCGCTCACGCTTTCCTCCCATTAAGTGTAGACAGGGCCTGAAAGCTGCTGTCAGCACATTGTCGCCCCATCTTATCCAGACCACCACAGTGCACCCTGGAGCGGTCAATGTAGCCCTCCACTCAGCATCTACCCCCAGCCACCTATCACGGCATCGCAGGGGCAGTGGAGGCCAGTGATACTAATCAGCTACCACCAACCTACAATAACAACATTCTACTCATTCCTGGGCGCCAAACCAGTCATGTCCCTGTTAGTGGAGGTGGAGTGACCGCATTGGACCCTGTAACCTCCTAATGTGACATCATCTTCCCCAAGCTGCACCTTCCCTACCACACCCCACACGTGACATCGCCGCCCATCGCCCTGCTGAGGAAACTTGAGACCCAGCGGCTCTGTACCACCAGGCCAACAGGCAGTGGTCCGCCTCCAGCTTCATCTCCCCATTGTCCCAGCTCCGCCCGCTGGTTGTTCTTTCCTGCCTCCTCCTCGCCCACGGTGGTGTGCCTCCCCGCCTCCCTGTATTTCATCAAGGGCTCCCATCATCCAGCTGGCTGACGGGAGCTGGAAATGCGTGGAGGACCCAGACAGAGGATCTCATCCAGAGCGCCTTAAAACGCAGTGAGCCGAGACGACTCCACGAATGTGTGGAGCGATCGAAGGAGCCACACTCATACCCAACTTTGCTAGGGTTCAGCTCTCTGTTGGTATAACTGTGCACAGGTGAGAAAAAATCGATATTGAAGCTTGTCCTGGTTTGATACTACAAAAACTTTTTTAAAAGTTCATAATTAATTTATTATCTAAAGGTACAGTTTATTGGGATATGTACTTATTTGCTTTCATGCCAAGGGTTACAAAAAGATTGTTACCACTCTGTCTGTCTTTGAAAGTCACAGAAGTTAAAACTAGTAGCCAGTTAGCTTAGCTCAGCATAGCGCTTACCTCTGGTTGCCTGGCAACTGCTGGCAATGACAAGATGCCAGGAATTCAATGCCCTTGGCTAACAATAAGTCTGCACATACTAACCTGTGAAACCACAAATCTTGTTGGTTTTAATATGGTTTTATAATAGATTAAATAAGAATGATATGCACTGCCACAATCGGTGCTAGTCAGGCTTCACGATTTTACTGTTGGATAGAACCCATAGCTAAAACCTTTTAGACTTTATGCTAAGCTATTATAGCTGTTAGCTGTAGCTTCACATTTAACAAACAGGGCAGAAGAGAGGTATCCATTTTGTCATCCATTCATCAGCAAGAAAGTGAATAAACATATTTTCCATCATGTTGAAATATTACTATTAGTATGCCCCATGGTTACAATCCTCTCTAAAAACTTAAGTTAAAACCAGCTGATTACCAGCCCAGTTAAAGATAGAAATAAATACCCTTTAACAAAATGTATTTAATGTATATTCTTGGCTGGTGTTACACGCGAAACACAGAGTTGAGCTGTTTCCATATTAATGACTTTAATATTCCCTCTGTAATTAAGTTCACTGTTGTTATATCACAGTCATGAAACAAACATGCTCTGATTAGGAGCTTTACAGAGGTTCAAAGAGTTGCGTGTCAGAATCTGCACATGAGGATTTGTATTAAGTATTCATTCAGGGGGAATGTGAATGTGACATTTCACTGCTACATACAATATAATACCTTCCATGTTTGACAGAAGCCCAGTAATTATATTTCTTTATGCCAGTTTCTGATATGTCACTTAGGTTTCTCCAAGTAAAATACCCAGGTTGAGTTACTGCTATGAACAGGCTTATTTAAAATTAGACCCAGGTTAAATACTTTATTTCCAGATAATGTTTTGATTTTTCTGAAACATAGGTCAACATAGGTCACATAGACCTCTCACTCTTTTATAACTTTGATGTCTCAGTAATCTCCTATCATCCAATGCTATGCCACAATTTATTTCTCTGTTTTCTGTCTCTGGTTTTCTCCAGCTCCTTCAAACACACTTGCTCACACGTACACACACACACACACAGCCTTCTTGCTGTCTTTGAGGGTACACGTTAAAGCTGCTAATCTATTTCATCTGTCCATGCTGTGACTCGTCCGCCCACACAGCTCATCTCTAACCATCTCTCCCGCCCCTGGCTGCTCTTTGATACTCTACCCCACAAAAGCTGACCATCTTTCAAAGACTTATCCTTCTGTCTTTTACTCCCTCAGTGGCTCCTCTTACTTTTTTTTTTTCTGAAAGGTGGTAGCAGCTTTGAGTCCATACTCAGAACACTTACTCTGAGAAGTCAAAAATTATATAATACGGGAGGGAAAATATTGCCTGACGTTTGCTTTGAGAGAGTGTTTGATGCATCTTACACTTGTATCGTTCTTGACATTGTTCTCTTTCGCGCTCACTTCCTCACTCCTCTTCTTGTTCAACCCACCCTCTCTTTGTAAACTCGCCTTTTCATCTTCATCTCAGTAACTTCCTCCACTCCCGCCTTCTCGTTCTCTCTACAATATTTCAGATCTTCCCTCACTTCATCTTCTTTCTCCTCAGGTTTATTTTCTCCCTCGCCCTACCCATCTCTCTCAAAGCCTCCTCTGCTTCTATCTGTCATCTCTTCACTCTGTCATACATACCAATGCAAGAGCAGAACTTAAGTCATTGCTATAACTTCTGCACTCAATACTTCTGACATTACCTTATGTTGGTTCTCATTGAAAATGACGGTTGTATTTTTGTTGTCCCTTTAGTCGTTAAGGCAATCGGTTACCAAAATATACTGGCTGCTATGCCGGCAATGTCCAGCTATTCCTTTCTTTGAAGTGTAACTATCAGAGTTTGAGATGTTGCATAATGATTTGAAGAACTGCATGTCCCAAAACTTCTTTCATTTGGCTAAATTTAGACTAAACTAAACTTTAGTCCTGGTAGGTTTTGACAAGCAGTCATCTCTCTGACAATAAACTGTATTAAAATATTTTTCATGGACATTATATCATCATATGTTACATTATTTTATACTGAAATACTGGTCTAGATGTTCACTTGAGAAACATTTCAAAATTAGAAACATTAATAAAACTGAGAGAATTATAAATGCTAAATTACTTTGCAGTGCTTTAGGGTTTCAGGTCTCAAGCTGTGGCATGACTCCAAAAATTTTAAAAATCAATGCCTCTGTAATGTTTTTAACTTGTGTTTTGTAATCGCTTCTCATTACAGGATTGATTAGAATTATGGAATCATGTTTTTTTTTTTTTTTAAACATACTTTGGGGAAGTTTTGACCTCTAAGAGACTGCGCAATAGCACAGTAGAAATGACAGTGGGATGTCAGGAAAATACAGAGAGGGGATAGATAACATGCAACGAAGGTCCCTGGTTGAACTGTGGACACTGTGATTACATGACCAATGTCATAAGCTACTAGGTCAACACGACACCACACAATCACTTTAATTTATTTGTTGCACTCCACAGCTACTATATGTTTTCTCATACCTTTAGATATTCCAGACCATCTGAAATCTTTGGCAGGGCCTTTGTCACCATTACGTTGTCTAAAGACTACTGCTTACTATATTTTAAATCTTTTAAAACTTTCCTTAAGGGGCATCCTCGTAGCCCAGGGATTTAGAGCGCTGGCCAAGTGATCATGATGTCTACAGCTCCATCCCCTGTATTCCTGGTTTCCTGTCAGCTCTCTACTGTCTGCTTTGTTACAGGGAGATAAAATGCCCTCAGAACATGTTGAAAATCTTGTCTTAAATGCATGCTCTTGTAATTAAATATTGCACTTGCATGAAATAAAGAGATGAGTCAAAAATCAAGCAGCAGAGGATGAAATATCCATACTTTTAATCCTGAGACGGGGTCAAGCTCCAGAAACAATGAATCTTACATTTTCAATAAGGCAATTTGATAGTATCTTTCATTAAATCCTCCCTGCCTGGTAAACACCCACATCTTTCAAACTCAAGTTAAACCTGATGACAACATGGGGGAACCACAGAAGGTATTATAGGCAATTGTTGTAATACCCAGGCAGAGCAACTGGTCTTGATGTATAAAATTGGCGGAATGCCCCTTTAATGTTAAACACAGGCTGACACGGTACGCTTATATACAAGATTTTGTACTTCAGTGTCATTGTACTGATGTCCTCCTTCTTCTTTCTTCCCTCTATCTCTCTCCTCCAGGTGAGTGTCGAGGTCTTGGTTGAGTATCCCTTCTTCGTCTTTGGCCAAGGCTGGTCTTCATGCTGCCCAGACCGGACCACCCAGCTTCTGGAGCTGCCTTGCACCAAGCTTTCCGTGGGCGACGTTTGTATTTCGCTCACCCTCAAGAACCTGAGGAACGGATCCCTGAAGAAGACCCAGCCCCTGGAGCTGGCCACCCCCGCCTCTGTCCCAGCCTCCAGCCACGAGCACATCAAACCCCCAAGAGCTGTCTCGGACGCTCCCCAAAGCTGCAGTGGCGGAGGCTCCAGGCATGGTGAGCGGGAGAATGGCATCAGCAAGCAGCGGGGGAGCGGCGGAAGCGGGAATGGGAGCGTGAGCGGAGTGCGAGCCAACGTGGAGAATGGGGATCTCATGTTCGGGGAAAGAGGGTCAGTTTCTAAAGGTCAGGTTGCCAGCAGTGCAGAGGGTGGATGCAGTAAGCCATCAGGCAGCAGGAAGCGGAGGTGGTCTGCACCTGAGGGTCGAAAAGTTGAAAAATCAGAAGAGGAACCACCTTTAACCCTGCCCAAACCTTCCTTCATCCCTCACGAGGTGAAAGTCAGCATTGAGGGAAGGTCGAATATTGGCAAGTGAAGGTCTAGCAGGACTGTTAATAACCATTGGGATTTGGAAAAAAATACATAAAAGGATTCTACAAAGAAAGAAAACATGAATGCCCACATTAATGTTTCATTTGTCTTGGTTTTAAAGTTTTGTTTTCTGTTTTTATTTTTCTATCTTGAATACTGTACTGTAGAGGTAAATTTACCCTACATGGTATCACCTTACATTAAGTCCATGTAGTTTATAACACATTTTTATAGGTGGGTTTGATATCACCTTCTTCGGTGCCGTTTTGGTGGTTTCATTGAGATGACTTATGGTGAGGGATTTGTGAAGTGCGCTAAATGTTTATCGGTGGCTGTGTGGCACACCAGAGCAATGCTCCGATGACTCTGCTTGGCTGGCTACACTTTGCACATTATGTAAATTTCAAATTATTAGTGCACAGTTAGCTTCTTGACAGCGATACCACTCCCTGGTGCACTGCTAGTGAGGCTGCCTGGATGGGAGACTCTTTCCCACCACTTCTCGCCACACCAGCGGTTTTTTACGCCGGGCCACAGGAGTGATGTAACGTCAGCTGATCCTGAGCATGAAGGATTTGTGGATAAATCATGAAATTAGAGTGGGAGTTGGGGAAAATGTCCTCCTCCGTGTCTTTCGTGTAAATGTATCATGTTGCTCACAGTGTCATCGGGGTGTGCCAGACTTGATCTGTGATGTCATCAAGTAGTGCCAGTGTGCCACACAACAGAGAGGGAACAACGCTTACTCTGTTCAGTTTGATGACAGTGGAGTCTTTACTTTCATCTTTAGCATTTTTGTTTCAATATTTTTTTTTTCTTAAACCCCCTCGTCCTCTATCTATCTCTGCAGTTATTTGTTTTCATTGATTGTCAAAAACCTTAATCAGGGGTCATTTAGTCCTAGATCGAACCTAAGTGGGTCAACGTTAATGTATAAATGTGAGATACCCTAACCTAATACATACATACAAGTGCAAACACACTGGGTTGGCGAACTTCACTTTGAGAAAACGTTAAAAGAGGAAGACTGCATACAATCCTTGTTGTTTAATTACTTTATATTTTTTTATCCAGTAAGGCTGTGTGAGAGGAACCGAGAGAATCTGCATGTCAGTTCTGAGAGGGTCAGGATGTTTCAAAGCACTTAACACACCTGTCACACTCACCATACAGCCGAAAAAATAGTTTGTTGTCTCTTTATTCACGCAGTACTGTATGTTTTTTTTAGATTTTTTTTTTTTTTTAGACAAGGGTAGAAAGTAGCAACAGCACTTTGGAAAGGTGAAGCTTTTGGAAAAGTGAAGGGGTTATTTGGTAAAGGTGGGAGCGGATGTGCCATGGGATCACAAAGAAAGGGATGAATATGACAGGTATTGGAGAAAATTCCACTTAGTAGATGGTTAGAGGAAAGCTTTATGGCGACAAAAGGAATTAGAAATCTGACAGTTTTCAGCATGTGTGCTTCTACAGCCAGCTAGCCACACATAAGTTAGGGAAAGGTATTAGAATGTTGTTTTGAAAGTTTGGGATCTGATTAACAAGGAGGAAAAAAAAGGCTTTGAAATATCCCAATGATGTTCTGTACTAGACTGAGAGCGACAATTAGGAGCTCACGCCACAGAATTTTGAAGGGTGTCATATATTTGTAATATATGTGTGTATGCTAGAGTGTGCATGATGCTGGTCAGTGTCTGTCCATACACACACACATGCTTACACACTTAACACAAAACAGTACAGACCATCCCTAAAACTCAATGACCTATAAATATGTACTGTATTTGTTGGTAAGCAGTTAGATGAGTGCAGATGCTTTTTCTTGCATATTGTCCCTAATGCAAAGACACTAGTGGACTGACATTGGGTTAATGCACACTGATAACAGTACAGATGTACAGAAAGTGCTTGTGTATGTATGCGAGTTTGTGTACGAGTATCTGTATACTGTGTATAGGAAAAGGATATACTCATTTGATATATAGACAATGCTAAATGTCCAGTGTTTCTACTTGGAGTCTTTTACTTAAGAGAATCTTGCAATTTGCACATCAGGAGGAGGGAGGTAGGTGGAGACATGATTTTTTAGATGGCCCTGTCCTGAAAGGAGCCCTAGACCATGCAACACACTGGAGGAGACCAGGGTTTTTTTTTTTTTTGTTCCTCAACAGGCACTTGTCACATATTAGAGGAAAAAAAAGTTTCTGCATCAGCGCAGTTAAGGTCAAATTACATTTGAGTTTTTACGAACACGAGCATAGCTGTAAACCAGAACTTTTTAAACACGTGCCTGCCTACTGAATTTGTTTAAAGGTGAACCATTTGTAGTAGTGTCTCAGGGAGACTCTCTCCCTGCTGTTGAAACCAGGATGTCCAGGGTGTATGGGGGCTAGGGTTCAGTTTTGAACACGGCCTGTGCTTTCAGCCAGCTGAATCCCTATTTTGCTATGATGTAGCAGTTACCTCAACAGATGTGCTTGCTGAGTCGACCCAACATTTGAAGCTCTGTAAGCAACCGGGTCAGAGGTTGTCCAACTTAGCATCGATGTAGATATGAAAACACAAGTCCTGCTCATTTTCCTAGTTTGATTTTTGAAGTGTAATGTGAAGTGTGTACTGATCCTTTGGCAAATTCAGTGTAATTCAAATGCACTGATGTTTTATATTTTAATTCAAACAAACAAAATGAAATGTGTCAGTGATAGTAGACACGCATGGTCTAGGATTCAGTATGTTCTGATTGTAGGCTGCCATGTAACATGTAAATGTCCCTTTCATGCTGCATGTAGCCATACACAGTGATCATACACTGCAGTTAGATTACCATGTACGGGTTGTTATCACAATAGTGTTATTAAGGATGTGCAGAAGTGGTGGCTTCCTGCAGGCATATCTGTTGAGTTTTCTCCTCAGCCTCTGTATTTAGGTGTTGTTATGTGGCAGAGATGTTTCATTGGTTGCCGCTAAGAAGTGGTTCTTCATCCCACTGATATATAAAGCAGTAAGTTTTAGGGCAATACTGTTTTAGGTGGTGGGAGTTTACCAGGGTGATGGCAGGACGGATGTGTGCTCAGATGGATGAGAAACAGATGGATAGGCGGTTGAAGAAATGGGCAGATGGATGGCGATGGTGAGTGAATGAGCAGACCCCATATTGAGATTTGAAAATGCTTTATTTTTTATAATAAAACAGGGTTTCTCAGATTAACACCATCACAGTAGTGCATTTTCATTTCTTCCTTTTCCTATCATGATTAACATCATGATCATTAGTAGAAATAGCAGTATGTGTGTGGATGTTATGTGTGTGCATGTGTGCGTGCGTGCGTGGCTGCGTGTTTTGTAAATGTATGTTCTTGTATGTCCATTTTTTTTTTTCCACCCAAACCCCTTCCCGGTGGATGAAAAGCAAAACCACAACATCTAAACATACCTGTCAGCCACTCAAACCATCAAAACTTTTACTGTCGGTCAGGTAAAACAAAACAAACAAACAACAAAAAAAAGACATTGAGCCAAAGCCAAGTGATGTTGTCGTTGCTTTGGTTACTTAAGAAAGCAATAGTATGATAATATTCAGGCACTCTCCTCGTGTGCGAGTGGAACACACACAAACACACACACACACACACACACACACACACACACAGTAATTCCACTGACATTCTCTGCAATAAACAATAATAATCCTCTAGCATTACAACCAAAAACTCCTCCTTTCCACCCATTGAGAAAATACACAGCAAAATGTTTTTAGAACTTCTTTGGAACAGTTGTTTCAGTTAATTCTATTTCCCTTATCATAAAGTAAACTTCTTTAGAAATTGCAGTTGCAACACCAGTTGCTAGTTTTCAGGGAAGCATCTCATATATGCAGTAACTGAACATAACCCCCAAAACCTCCTCTGTCCCAGCCGGCCAGAGTCGTAAACTAGACCGGCAGACGTCTTGACTCAGCCCCCAGGCCCTGCCTCGTTGCCACGACTTCCCGTAGTGACCTCGTTAACTTCGTTTCAGGTACCCAGTCATAGCCAGCCAGCCTCACAAGCAACCTCCTCCCTGAGGCGAAGCAATCGATTAACCCTCAACAACCGTTAGCTACCTTTTTCAGGTGTTGCCCAGCCCGGATTTAGCAGGGCTGGCCCAGAACTGCCTGCTCCCCTTCATGACGTCATCTTTTTGATATTCGGTCTCCTTTTCACGACTAGCTTATACAGGTCATTGTGTTTATACTTAAGTGGGAAAATGCATGCTTAATAATAGACTTTGAAAACAAAGCAATCTGACACCTAGAGACATTCTTGAATGCAGGAGAGGGAGCAGCAACAACTTCTGAGGGTTTGGTGTAGTTTTGATTTTGTTAAAATAATCCCAAGTTTAACCTTTTTATCCCCTTGAAATGTAACCACGATGTGCAATACTTACATGTTGCCCCCAGCCCCCCATTTGCTGTGCCAAGTGTATGTAGCATAGTCCTACTCCAGCGTCTCATCCTTGTTAATGACTTGTGTATTTTACTGTCTGCTGATGTGTGTGTGTGTGTGTCACATCTGTAAAACCAGAGTCAGAATGTTTGTGAAGAGAAACAAAAACCAATGGAGAGTTTGTCTGTACCTCTCTTTTCCCTTTTGTCCTTGCGGCCTTCCTAAATTTGAGTGTGTGAGAGACTTGTCATGTCTCTTTTGTTTGTGTGTGTATGTGTGTGTGTCTGCTCCATGTGTCATGTGTGTAGTATGTGTGCTTATGTAAACCTGTTCAAATGTGTGCGAGTGTGTTAGGGTTTTGAGCGTGTGGTGCATGTGTGTATGTGTGTGTAATGGAGTGTTTTCTCCTCTAATTGTCTGTGAGATCATAAACCCTGACCCTCAACGGTTCACGGTGAGACCCACAGAAAAAAAGAAACCTCATTGCTAGTGGGGACCACTTTTTGTAAAAAAAAAAAGGAAAAAAACAAACAAAAAACAAACAAAAAAAAAACAACCAACCAACAGAGATGCACATGTAAGTAGATGTAAAAGACTTGATAATGTTTCAGCACTTTCTAATCCTAGGATGGGCTTGGTCTAACCCCTCTGTCTCAGACCGATACCTTCCCTAGGGGTAACATTCATTCAAAACAGACAGAGAGAATGAGAGTGAAAAAAGGGGGTGAATAAGGATGAAAAAGAGAGGTGGCTCAGTTTAAGTTTTTGCACATCACCTTGCCGTAGACCTTGTGTTTTATCTGTCTGTGCTCCATCTCGCTTGGCGCCCGGCGCGTTCTTGGGTCCAACGGGCCGAGGTGTTAGGTGATTCCTTGGTTCTTTTCTACTAGGAAAACCTTTTTTTTCTCTCATGGAATGCATCCCTTCTTTTGTCGTGTCGGGGGTTTGTTTGGAATCTTTTCCACCATGCTCCCTGACCAGGCTGTGCTGTTTAATTGTTTCAGAGTTTTTTGTTTTGTTCGCAATTTTGGAGATCTGATCTGGCGGATGCGTTTGTCAGGAGCTCGGCACAGCTTGGTTTGGTTGTGAGGTGTGAAAATGGTGCGTACAAACCTTTGCTTTTTTTTTCCTTTGCATTATCCTTGGTGCAGGAGCTTTTTCTGTGTTTTAGGTCTCCTTGTAGCACTCAATATAATGTCAGGGGACTTAAAACTATGTAGAGAATGTGTCATTGTTGAGTTTTTATGACAAGCTTCCTCACTGGAGGAACACTGCTAATGTCTTTTTTTTTAATTGGCTTCTTGCACAACTTGACAAATAAAATGAATGTTGGTGTGTGAGCTTTGACTTTTCGATCAGACAAAAAAAGGCATGTGTGCTCTTTGTTTCTTGATGTTTGTACTTTCATTTTGCAAAAAGGATGTGTTTTTGGCACTTTGTCGTGTTTTAAAAGTGAACAGAATTCGATCAGGATTCCTTTTTTTTTTTTTCTTCTTTTTTTTGTATGATGTCTCGTCAATGTCCATAGCGCTGGATAACCAACTCAGGCAGAAAGAAAAAAAAAAAACTTGTAGAGGCCCACTTAACAGTTTAGTTTCACCCCAATCAATTTACATAGTGGGCTGTTTGATATGGGTTATAAGATATGTAAATTTATTACATATAATTTGATATGATTAACAAATGTCATTATTGACAATTAACTATGAATTATTATTATTATGATATTATGTGTATTATGCTGGAGATGGCTTGGATTTCTCTTCAGTGTACTGAACGTCTTTAGTCTGCCTCTCCGTTCAAGGCGACAAACACTTCAGCAGGGAACAGGCTGTACGCTTCGTGACCTCTGACCCTGCCCACTGCCACGGAGGGGGTGGAGCTTATCCTTCAGCTGTGGCTCAGTTGATTTTCCTCCCCCCCCCACCACCACTGCTCTGAACACTCAGCCCTGAGGCTAGCAACCGGTCTGTCTCGATGTTTTCTCTGCTAACTCTGTGACACCAAGTACTGAACTGAAAACTTTCTGGCCGATGAGACGGTTGGACAGAGAATTAGACGTCAGCGCAGACCCGCACGGACAGTCCTGGCCTGCAGGGGGGGCTGCAGCAGTTCCCAGCCAACTTGTTTGTACTATATTGTACTCACCAAGTCCCTGTGTCTCACCTCCCCTTTCCTCTATAGCAATGGAGAAACCCTGTTGGTGTATGTATTTGACATCTGTACAAATGCACCTCTTTGAAAAAGAAAATGAAACCTTGACATATCTGGAATAAATGGGCAACATGTGTGTTCATTTGAATACCAACAAACACACCCTATATGCACCACATTTTGATATGGATACACACAACACAAACTGTTAAAACACTGTCTCTCGTGTTACTTTTCCTCCATTTGTTTGGCTTAGTGCTGAAGTTGAGCAGATAACAGCCCCCTCTAGTGTATAACATGCTGCATGACACACTGCTCAAATAGCACAGAAACATATGATTTACACCACATTTATAATTTTGTGGTGACAAACTAAACTTCCTGGCTTGGTTGAGGATATATTGACCACCTGAGTGCAAGAAAACTGCACATTACTCTGTGCATTAATTTTAATTCTGAAAAGCCTCTATTTTGCAGTACAGCAATTAAATCATAGAGATATGGACTTTTAAGATTTTAAGGCTGATGTCATATCCAAATATACATCTTTAATTCTTTGTTTGCAGAAAGGTCAACACACATGTGAAGCAGCAAACCCCAGAACTGCTGGTATTTCAGTGTCTCGCCCGAGGATGTCTAGACCCTCCCTTTGCAAAAGCAGGTAAGCGGTAACACAATGAGAGCACCTCCTGAGAGACAATCCACTCTCTATGTGAATGTTTGAACAGATAGGGACTTTGTAGAGCAGAGAGAGGAAACACAGTGATCATGTGATAATTATTTGGTTTTATTACCTCCATTCTCCATCTGCCTCCATTGCAATAATAATGAAATTGTGTTGTTTAAAGTCCAGTATGTATTTTAGGGTTGGAGCTTTCATTTCATAGCATTTATTTGTATCGACGCCTTACGAGACCTTTCCCTGAAGTTCCCTGCTTCAGGTACAAGAGAGCGACTCTTTAATTCAGCAGAACACACAAATCTCAAGACGTCCTTGATTTTTAAAATGTCAGGCACAGTGGAATCAGTGAAGGGAGACTCAGATGTGACTGTTTAACATACAAGAGCAGAGTTAAAGCGTCTCAGATACACCAAATGCTTGGAATACTTAAATCTCGTCTTCATGTCCATGTGGCTCAGTGGAACTGTCCTGACACACCTGAAACACATGCACACAGACGTAAAAACACACACATCATATAAAGAAAGGTACACTAATAAGTTGTATGTCACTATGAATATGGTGTGCACGTCCAGGAGACGCTTCACAGAATGTTTTAACACCGGTGAGGAATTTAGCAGAGGGCTCTGCATGCAGTTTATTGCAACATGATTTCTCCAGCGACAATTAAACAGCAATGTCTCTGGATCTTGCATATTTATTTTTGCGCATCCATTCCACAACATACAGCTCAGCAGAGTAGTTTCCCAAATGATCTTCACATGAGTATTATACTCCACCTGCTGAGTGTGTTTACATGCGATGTGTTTTATTGTAGAAATACACAAGTTAAAAGAGTGTTTAGAAAGATTAGATCTGAAAGACACATGCCTCAGTAGTCGGGATCTCTTATTCAAATTTCCCAGAACTGGGAAGGATTTTTCCAGGCTGTTATAACTGGAATATGACATCTGCCCATCACCCATTCAAAAATGAAATCAATAGCATGTTCTGATGTCTGTAAGCATGTAAACACACTCGCTTACTGGAGCGTAGTGATGCCTCTGGGAGAATGTTTCAAGTCAAATTAATTTTAATCACAACCTGCAGGAAACTAACAGCTTTCTGACAGCAGATATCCTGAGAGAAACAGGTTAGGTGATCATGTGTATGTGTGTGTGTGTGTCCTCCCCCTGAATATGTCACACCACTGTCCTACTATTGCACATTTAGACTCTGAATGACACATGCACAGTTATGCAGCCTGTGTGTGTGTGTGTGTGTATGTGTGGAAGCATATATGCCCCACTAAGTGAACATTTGGCTCGACTGTTGTGTGACACGGATAAAGGTGGTTCGCCTGCTCAGCTCTTTGAGCTTGGCGGCGCCCACATAGGTGCAGGTGGAGCGTAGTCCCCCCAGCACGTCACGGATGGTGTTCTCCACGTCCCCCTTGTAGGGAACCTCCACTGTCCTCCCCTCAGACGCCCTGAGAGTCAAGGAGAGAGGGGACAAAGTAGGAATAAAGACATTTTCTTCGTTAAAACATAAAGTTAGTACAGTTCTTAATGTCCAGGTTACAAATCATGATATCAGTCTCTCACCTGTACTCAGCAACTCCACCAACGTATTTCTTCATGGCCGTGTCGGAGCTCATGCCGTAGAAGAGTTTGTACTTCTTGCCGTTCTTCTCTATGACCTCCCCGGAGCACTGGTCGTGGCCTGCCAGCATTCCTCCCATCATCACAAAGTCAGCCCCAGCACCTGGGGAGCAAAAGATGGACAAGTCGTGGTTAGATTTGTAGTACAGTCTGTAACGGTGAAGTGTTGACATTAAGCAGAAACAACAAAAAACTGCAGGGGTTGGGGTTGAGGTCTTACCAAAGGCCTTAGCTACATCTCCTGGGCAACTGCAGCCCCCATCCTGAAATGAGAATCAATCCACATCAGTCACATGGGCTCACAGGTCATGGGTAAAGTTTCTGCTAGTCTTGGAAGACTGAGGGTGCCCTCTACTGGCTGCATCCCAGTATTATTATCAACACTGGAAACTATTGCAGGTTAGTTCAACTAGACTCCTGTTGAACTCACCTGCAAAATGACCTTACAATATACAATAACTGCACTGCACTCCGTTTCTTTACTGTCATTTCAACAGATAAATATTATCCTAAAGCTTCTATGCTAACATGACTCAGGCTACTATGTTGATCTACGCTATGCATTAGCATAGCTTCACCCAGTCTTCTACACTGATAGGATGGACAGATATTTTGTTTTTAAGTCCAGTGCCAACCTTTGAATGATTGCCTTTCACCAACTTGACCAGGTAATCACATTTTTGTTGGACTGATGACCACTGAGACTTGTCCTCTAGTCCTTTCCACCAGCGGAATGAAATAGCTTTACCAAGTACAGTATACATATTATATACTCTACATCACACTAACTTCAGTGACTCTAGTCATATGATGAAACTTACAGAGATAATGTGTCCTTTGAGTCCGTGGGCTGAGTCTGCACACTCTATAACAGCGCTGAGTTGTGGGTAGCCCACTCCTGTCTTGATCCGTGTCGTGCACACAGAACCTGCAATACAAACATGCAGAGAAGTCTGTCTTCATGTAACTATCCCCC
>BRZM01001976.1:0-13301 GCA_033238685.1 Lates japonicus
GGAATTAAAAAACCAAGCCTGTGCAGGAACTGTTGGACAAGACCCTATACATTATGATCACTCAAAGAGCCCCAGTCTCAGCCAAAGAAAGTCAGGCAGCGAACCCTCTGTTCCTTGAAATGTTAACCATAAAGATGATTGACAGTGGGAATATGTGAATGATAGTTTGACGCATAAAAGGAACATAGTGTAATGATGGATTGGGGTGATGGAGGTTGGATGAAGGCGGATTTTGACATTAGAAGATAAAAAAAAAAGAGATTATTTACAACAAGCTCTAAAAAGGCGTTATAGGCTGACATATGTTCATGTGAAAAAACTTACATACATGCACATGGATCTAGTTTTCACAAAACGATTTCAAGGATATTTTTCAAATGTATTCTCCCCTTGGAAAACCAGGACAGAGGAAATGTAGGATATAAATAGGAATCAAAAGAACCCCCCTCCGTTTATTAGTAAGGGATGCCAGAGACACCGACTTCTTTGAAAGTGGTAGAGCTTTTGAGCATTTTACAAGACAGGTGACAGAAACATGTGTGTTAAATCACTGTAACCGGCTCACTTGGGTCAGCTCTACCATAAAAGAAAAGAGATTACAAAGGAAACTAATGAAGACACTGATCAAAGTCTGTAATGGTAATATGTAGCAGGTGTTTCAGACCCCTGCAATCCGCCCCCTGCACCACCCTCCCACCACCGCTGCTCCGTCCGTGAAACTCTCTCATGTATTTCACATGTGCTTTGATAGGAACAATGGACAGAAACACATTTCAGCACTATTCAAAACATGTTATGAGCAATCTGGATGAACCCTCAGAGGGCGCTTTAACTGTGGGTGATACACAAAGGCAGCCACATCGATGCTGTGCGTTTACAGCGCTCTTTCATGACGGGTTGTGAGTTGAAAAGGGCTGACGTGGTTGAAGCCCACACCGGCAGAAAAGCACCTGGATTTGAGATGCATGCAAGAGTTGAAAGAAGGTTGGCGGGACTTGAACCAGAGCGCGTTCAAAGCATGATTGCTATTTTTACACATAGCCCGAGATGAAAGTGGCACTGCTTTTGATTTACAAAAAGGGGAAAGCAGATGGAATATCCATGATGAAGAACAGAATATTTAGAAGAAAGATATTTAAAGTTTGAAAAAAAAATAAATAAAACTTTTCCTAAAAAATTAAAACTTCAAAATATTCTTGCAAGAACTACTACGACAACAACACATTCTACCAGTACTGTTATTATTATCATTAGTATTGTTATTATTATGTTGATATGTTACAGCCATTTTAAAGGGGGTGTAAAACTTCACTGACTTTAAATCATGTTGACCAGCGCATCTAGAATTTGTAGATCTGTACCTGCGCTGCATCTGCGCAGTGCAACATCTAGAGCGTGCCGAAGCTGCTTCCGCCGCGAGCCCGCGTTCGCTCTGGGATCTGTAGTTCTCTGTGCTACGCTCTCAGCATCTACTTTGAGACTCCCTCCGCCAAAAACAATTTTACACTTAAAATATTGACAACTGGGCTCTGACCGAAACAACATGAAAGGCTGCTCTCGCGTGCGCCCTTCCTAATGCGAAAATAGATTGCGACACCGCTTATTCGCGCACTACAACAACCAACTTCGCCCCTAATGAAAGCGAGGCAGTGTAAACACAACTCCAGGAACATGAAAAGATCGGGTGACAGTGAGGGGGAGAAGAGAAGAAAGGTATTGATAGCGTTTTTCTCCGTTAGGTCTGGCATATTTCTAAGCCCTGTCGCTCGTTGAATATCTAATGCTCCTTATGTGATGCTGCTGGCTGCATTTTGAAGGCTAGAAAGCCGCGAATGTCAGCGCATACCTCACCTTGCCTGTTTCCTTTATTGTGTTTTCCATTTTTTCCCCCCAGTCTACCACAATGAAGAATTACAGTTACATTAAAACCGTGTTTTATCACGTAAATACACTGCTGATAAGAGGCTGTAGCTTGCAGAGTAACGTCTCGGCAGCATCCCACATCAGGTGGA
Organism: Lates japonicus; assembly: GCA_033238685.1. Taxonomy (NCBI): domain Eukaryota; kingdom Metazoa; phylum Chordata; class Actinopteri; family Centropomidae; genus Lates; species Lates japonicus. The sequence goes on from BRZM01001976.1 coordinate 2,013, forward strand.
AATACGATATGAATTAGGGACTGTGGGATAATTGTGGGAAAATAGTAAAAGTCATAAGTATACCATACGTTAGTTATTAACAGTTAGTAAAAAACAAACAAAAGGCAATGTTAAAGCTCAGTTTGGGCGTCATTCTGGTGTGAAGAGTCAACAATGAATCAAGTGTTAATTGTGCAGTAGCAGCGGAACAGCTCAGTGCAACAGTAAAAACAAATGGTAAAAGTTAGTGTGCAGTGTATTTTAGATCTGGAAAGGTGCCAGGCCAGCAGTCTACAGCTGCTTGTGGCTTCACAGTAAATACAGTGCATACAGATACAGTGGTTCCGATGTACAGTAGAAATGATAACTTACTGGCTAATGATGTGATTACTGATAATCAAAGGCTAACCCCTGTTAATATGCCAGCTGTAGAACCTGCTAAGTTATAAAAGTGAGATATGTGCAGGATTATTTTCACATGATGTGAACAGAGATGGGTGCCTTTCTAACATGTGAGGACCAACTGTTTTGTGCTCTGGTATGTTAAGCTGTGTTTCATGCTGACCTGGGCTCAATCAGGCTTTCGCATGCTGTATAACCGTGACTTCTGTGGTTTTGTTGTTACTGAGGGAGAGGACGGAAGGAACTCTGCTGTGCCTAAGGCATCCTGAGCTGTGTTTCACCTATAGTCATAGTTGTCTGTCTGTCTACCTCTCTGTCTGTTTCTCCTCTTATCTCCTGACTTGGATGCCGTTTGCTGTGGCACATGTGTTTGGATCATGTCAGACAGCAGTGAAACTATGTAGGACGTGGTTCCTCCTGTTTATGAAAGCAGCCATGGCGGCCAGATGAGCGGCTCAGAGAGAGAACTCATTCCAGCTGGCCCTCAGGCAGTCAGGCAGCACTGCACAGACCTAATGGCTTAGCTTCCTTTCTCTTTAGATAAATAAAAGGATGAGCAAGAGGAATTGTAATTGCAAAATGACTGTCTGACTGTGGAGCAGCCAAGGAAGGAGCTGCATGCATTTTGGCAGGTTTTTATAATATCAGTGGTTTTCATAATGATACAGTTATTATGATAACTAATAACTTGGATTTGATGGTTGCCTTATCCAGTAAGCAAGTGTGTTTGCTATGCTGCACAAAGTGAGAGATGCGATATGATGGGTCCACTGTCATTCTGAGTTAGAGAATGCAAGCACCAACAGATTAGTGCCAAATGAATACACAGTCTCCCACCGCAGCAAGTCAGTATAACATACTGACAGGTGTATATATATATTTTTAGATGAAATAGAATAGGACATTGGCCTGACTTCCCAGGGGGCATAACCACACCCTGGCCACAGTAATTCACATTTATTTCAAGTCAAAAATTTTAAATAATTGTGCTTTTTACATTACTTGGACCAAAGGATGGGTCCATCAGACATTGTTTGAGGCACAGTTTTTTGTTTTGTTTGCTGCATGTTCTCAAGTAGCTACATTTTCGTGAGTTTTCTCCACATGGCAACATTCAACTCGCTTGTACCCTAATGAATTGAAAACATTTCATTATGTTTTATCAATGTTGTCATCACAGGATGAATTTCCACTCATGCCTTGGCAAGTGTGAAAACAGCACTGACCCTGTCCCTTAACCCGATGTTCTAATGCTGTCTTTGATGCAAGCTCGCCATTTGGACAGCGATGACAAGTATAAAGTGCTGTGTCGAAACAGGAAGTGTGTGTGTGTGTGTGTGTGTGTGTGTGTGTGAGTGAGCGGCAGGCTAAGTAATGATCACACAGGGTCACCAGATGTTGTGAGGTCCAGCCCAGCCCATTGCTTAGATCAGCCTCATTGGTTTGCTCTAGTTGTGTCACCTAGTGCAAGCTGTTTGGGGTATTTAATTTCTGAACACTCATTAAAATGGTTTGTGTTTCCCTTGGCAATTCTGTTAAATTAACAACTAGCGAGGTAAAAGCTGATTATGTGGCCACATATCCAGACATGGTTAATCAATTCTCCCCCACAAAATGTTAGCTGGTGAATTAGTGTAAAGGAAACGATTTATGGTGACTAATGCCGACGTCCTGTCATGTCAGGCCTGGTGTTTTAGCAAGAGGGGGGTGTCAGATTCAGCACATTCAGCAGCTTTGTGCTCTGCCGGCCATCTTTTTCTCCCTCTTAACCCAAGCTACATGCTGCTTGCTCTATTAATGAGCCAATAATGGAGAAATAGTGTTGGGTGCTGACATAAAACATGGGTATGGATACCTAAGGCAGGGTAGCACATAAGCTCCAACAGAGCTAGATTTACACCTAGGCTCTACGTAGAATGGTAGAAAGGGGAACACGGCATGGGGGCTCTCACAGCTTCATCAGACCCCCGCCAGTCGAGCTGTGGAAAAGCCAGGCCTCAGAAAAATACGGCTGTGGCAGATAATGATACCATTACACTAATGGAGCTGGCAAATGAAGGAGAACCCAGATGCCCTGCTTTATTACCGGAGGGGGTCATTTCCTCGCTGCATTCCTAATGGCCTGAGCACACAGTATTGATCAGGCTATCATGCTGCTAATCCTCTACAGAATTACTTATCGCAGGCTAGGTGTCGATCCACCGCATGCCCTGCTCTGGCCTTGCCGCTGGGCGGCCGCTGCATGTCCAGCAGGGACCCGCCGGGCCGTTTATGGAGTCATGATTTAGGGCCAAGCAGGGATGGCGTCTGGGAGGTCTTCAATGGTGGGGCTGGCCAATGTGTAAAAAAAAAAAAAGGCAAATGAACCTAACAGCTTTCATTTAATTAAGGAGTAGGCAATGATGTGGTTCCTCCCTCTTTATGGCCCCACTGGCCGCTGTGGAGCAGAGGAAGCTGTGAGGTTGGGTGTTGTTCTCGGTAATTGTGTTGTGCTGTAAATAAGAACAGGAAGCCCTTGTGCCATCAGCAATAGCAGGAGGCAAGATATTCACCAGGTCATTGGTCTGATTTGATTACACAGTACTCTACATATAGTGTTTAGCTCCACTTTCATTCCTGCGTCATGTGAATGAAAACTGAAGAATTCAACATACAAATGTGTTTCTTTAGACCTGTCTATACTTCCCAGTTCCAGTTCTGATTATTACAATTTATGTGAAAACTGAAGAAATGATGTAGGAAAAAAGAATTCTACATTATTAATGGTATGCCTTATTTGAACATGACTGAGAATGGTGTGGCCTTGGCCCATCATCATTACAAATGAATAAGAGGGTCAGGTAGCACAGAGCACTTTGCCCAGGGCTTGTGACCTGTCATATCCTTGGCCCCTTTACTGGGCCCCTGTGTGCATTAGCATCCTCAGGCCATTGGAAGCGTGGCATCCTAGCATCAGCAGACCCTTCTTGTCACCTCTGGCCTTGGCTAATTAAAGAGTTTACCTTAAGGGGGGCATTTAGCCCTGTTCGTTAGGGCCACTCCAGTAGACATAAAGAAGTATTTATATATTTCCATCTGGAACAACCTGTCGTAGCTAGGGAAACTAGCTATTGATCCAGATATTTAGTCATTTCTTTCTGCGTGCGCTATCAATATTGTGCAAACATCCGTCCACACGAGGGTTGACCTCAGCCCCGGCCTCTATTTTTTGCTCCCATTGGAGTTCAATGATATACTATTCTGAAAAGTAAAATCAATGAATGAATATGAAGTTTTGGTGTGTAATATAGTGCAGGCCCAAGGCCCCAGGTCTTTCATTGATCTGCTGTGTGAGTGTTAGAGGGGGCTGATTAGTCTGCTGCTGAGCTTTTCCTCTACATGTCTTTACCTTGTCTTGCCTATTTGATCTTTGGCTCATATGTTTCAACTGAGGTGTTTATAGATCAGTATGGTTAGTCAAGCCTCTCTTTAAACTAATTCAGCCAACATACAAAAACTGAATTGTATTTATGCTCCAGTCTGGTGGAGAACTATCATTCCTTACATTAGAGTGAAACTGAGATATGAGACATGAGTTGATATGTGATTGCCGATATTTACAGTACAGCTTGTATTGTATTGTTTGTTTTTTGTATTAATCAGTGTAGAATCATGTAATTCTTTGTTGTATGATTTGCCCCAATTCACCTATGATGTAATTATATATGACTTTCAAACATAAGCAAGCTGTTTCCTGAAGCTAAAATTACACTCAAAGTTTCTGTTTATTACCTGTAGGATGGTTCTCTGTTAATAACCTTCTGTTATCAGCTGTACAAGGGTTGGGTTAGCTTCTCACGATCAATGTGAGAAACGCTGCACGTTGTTCCCTCATTTCCTACCACCTTTTTTTTATTTTTTATAGCAGTCTGTACTGAAGGCATGACATTTTAAAGGTGCACAATGTCTACATTTGGTTTGCATCTGGAAGGATATCAACTTTTATGGCCCTGCCTGCATTGTCTCAGGGAACATGGCTGCGATGACCTGCCACGGACTCCCATATGTGGTTGCGGATCTGTGATCTTACTATACATTTAAATGGAAAAACAGAGATAGCCTTATGCTAGGCATTACAGTTTGTTGGATCTTGGATTTGAGTCATACTGTAACTGAAAGGGTCATGTGCAGAGGTTTCCATCTACTAGCAGCTTCAGTCTGTGTAAAATTCTTCCCAAATAAAAAAATGCTATTGTAACTTGATTGTTTAAAAGCATTAAGACATTTTCTGTCAATGAATTACCACTTTAGGCACCAATACTGGTGTTTAGCATTTACCATGTGGTTTGTTTTCTCCTATGGAAGCAGTCACTAGGATTGTCCAAACAGCCTCTGACAGCTTACGTGTTTGACAGCCCCTACCGAGCACCTCATATTAGTGTTGAGGCATTAGCCACAGATGTCAGCGTATTCGCAAACAAGGCCGCAATGTGGATCATGCAAACTGGCCGACCAGATCAGCCGTCAGATTCAATGAGATTACATCGAATGTGACCTGCCCAAGTAGGGTTCATCTGTCATGCATGTGTCCCGTCACAAGAGAGACACAGAATAATCAGTTCAATCAATAGATGGTGGTGGCTCATTGGACTCTTGCTGAATAAACATGGGAATGACCCTCTCACCTCGTACACAGAGGCTAGAGCCTCCAGGGAGTTCATTAGCCACTCGAGGCTATGATCCGGATGAGTCGTTATTTTCCATTTCTGTTTGTTTGGCATTCTGGTGGTGTGTGTGTGTGTGTGTGTGTGTGTACTATGTGTGGGGTTTTGTGTAGGTTGACAGGTTTAAGCGTAAGGTGTGGGTTTGTGTGTGTCTTTGAATTCACGACTGTGCACACACTGTGTGTGTGTGTGTTGAGGCTGCTGTTGGCATGAATGCAAAGAGGACATAACACATAAGTGTTAAAAATATTCAATAAGCTTGTTTAGCACCACAGATATTGGAAAAAACAGTTACAGTAGTAAAATTGCACCAGACTTATTTAGACCCAGCCTCTGAAGCAAAAATGTCAATAAGAATCAGTGCTACCCAGAATACATCCTAGCTGCCCTGCTTGCTGCTAATTTTAGCTAACTCCAATAAAAATAATTTCATTATGCAAAGCCACCTGCATAGGACAAAGCCATCTTCGTGCTGTTTATTTGTGAATTTATTTTCCTTTGTAATGACTCACCTTTCCAATAAAAGTGCCTACTGCTACGGTGTTGCCCAACATCTGGTTTCAATGGAAAGTCCAAAACCCTTCATTCACAAAAGCTGCAGGAGACCAGGTTCACAAGGTGCTGTAAATAGTAACTGTTAATTTGTACATCATAAGTTCTTTTCCATAAACGTAAGCAATGAAAGTGTGTTAAAATACCTGGCCTTTAGCTTATTGCTTTGTAGAGGCTGAACATGGCCAGATCCAGGTTTTAGCATTGCTGTTAGCTTAGCCATCTGCATGTACACTCTTCTGCTGACCACCATTAACAATATACCACAGGTAGTTTATACTTGTAAAGACAAACAAGTATACATTGTCACTTTACAAGAAGAGTTTGATAGTAATGGTCTCGGACTTAGGGTTTCAGTTTTCTATGTTGTTCACTTAGCATAGAAGTTAGCATTGCCAAAAAAACAAATAAAAAAAACCCCTCAAATACAACATTAGCTAGTAGAACACAGACATACCAAAAGCGTTTCGAGAAATGATTTTTAGTCCTTGTGGCGTCAGGTGCTTTGGGTAACTGCTTCCATCCAAGGACTTCAGTAACCACGTCAACTTCCAGTTTGGAGTCGGCGACCTGGTTATCCTGGATTTGCTTTCATGGAGCTTTTTGTATTGCTCGTTCCAGCATTTACTCAGCATCAAGTCTTTGAGAAGTGTCTGCTCACTTCAGGTAGTCTGTTCATGTCTCAGTGATTCTTCCTCTGAGCCTCCGTGTGTTTTTTTCTTCATCAGCCTAACTTTTCCTCGCATATGCGAAGGAGCCAACGACAGCTTGACTGGCATGCTGTCAGACAGGCGATGCCTTTCCAATGGTGGAGCATCAGCCCTTTCCTGAGAGCTTGTATGTGTGTATATGTGTGTGTGTGTTGATCTATGTGTCTGTGTAGAAAAGTGGGGGTATTGTCAGGACGTGACCGGCACACTTTGCATGTTCTTCTGGAGACAGGTGCTCCTGGGTGAGCACTGGTGCATGACAGTTGCCTTTCATCGCTGTCTTCTCCACACTTAACCCCTGACCAGCCCTCCCTTCTTCCTCTTCCTCCTCATCCTCCTCTCCTCTCTCCTCCCTCCCTCTTTCCTCCACGTCTGACCTCTTCTCACGGCACTTCCCTCGGCCGTCCAGAGTGATGGACTGCGAAGGCTGGTGGGCGGGTTGCGTTTTGTATGTGGTGGTGGTGTGCTGCTGCAGGCTTGTCACAAGCCTAACACTGTCAGGCCACGGAAACCCAGCTGTCCAGACTGAACTGCACACACACATACACACACTTAAGCCCACACACCAGCCTTCGCAGTCCATCACTCTGGACGGCCGAGGGAAGTGCCGTGAGAAGAGGTCAGACGTGGAGGAAAGAGGGAGGGAGGAGAGAGGAGAGGAGGATGAGGAGGAAGAGGAAGAAGGGAGGGCTGGTCAGGGGTTAAGTGTGGAGAAGACAGCGATGAAAGGCAACTGTCATGCACCAGTGCTCACCCAGGAGCACCTGTCTCCAGAAGAACATGCAAAGTGTGCCGGTCACGTCCTGACAATACCCCCACTTTTCTACACAGACACATAGATCAACACACACACACATATACACACATACAAGCTCTCAGGAAAGGGCTGATGCTCCACCATTGGAAAGGCATCGCCTGTCTGACAGCATGCCAGTCAAGCTGTCGTTGGCTCCTTCGCATATGCGAGGAAAAGTTAGGCTGATGAAGAAAAAAACACACGGAGGCTCAGAGGAAGAATCACTGAGACATGAACAGACTACCTGAAGTGAGCAGACACTTCTCAAAGACTTGATGCTGAGTAAATGCTGGAACGAGCAATACAAAAAGCTCCATGAAAGCAAATCCAGGATAACCAGGTCGCCGACTCCAAACTGGAAGTTGACGTGGTTACTGAAGTCCTTGGATGGAAGCAGTTACCCAAAGCACCTGACGCCACAAGGACTAAAAATCATTTCTCGAAACGCTTTTGGTATGTCTGTGTTCTACTAGCTAATGTTGTATTTGAGGGGTTTTTTTTATTTGTTTTTTTGGCAATGCTAACTTCTATGCTAAGTGAACAACATAGAAAACTGAAACCCTAAGTCCGAGACCATTACTATCAAACTCTTCTTGTAAAGTGACAATGTATACTTGTTTGTCTTTACAAGTATAAACTACCTGTGGTATATTGTTAATGGTGGTCAGCAGAAGAGTGTACATGCAGATGGCTAAGCTAACAGCAATGCTAAAACCTGGATCTGGCCATGTTCAGCCTCTACAAAGCAATAAGCTAAAGGCCAGGTATTTTAACACACTTTCATTGCTTACGTTTATGGAAAAGAACTTATGATGTACAAATTAACAGTTACTATTTACAGCACCTTGTGAACCTGGTCTCCTGCAGCTTTTGTGAATGAAGGGTTTTGGACTTTCCATTGAAACCAGATGTTGGGCAACACCGTAGCAGTAGGCACTTTTATTGGAAAGGTGAGTCATTACAAAGGAAAATAAATTCACAAATAAACAGCACGAAGATGGCTTTGTCCTATGCAGGTGGCTTTGCATAATGAAATTATTTTTATTGGAGTTAGCTAAAATTAGCAGCAAGCAGGGCAGCTAGGATGTATTCTGGGTAGCACTGATTCTTATTGACATTTTTGCTTCAGAGGCTGGGTCTAAATAAGTCTGGTGCAATTTTACTACTGTAACTGTTTTTTCCAATATCTGTGGTGCTAAACAAGCTTATTGAATATTTTTAACACTTATGTGTTATGTCCTCTTTGCATTCATGCCAACAGCAGCCTCAACACACACACACACAGTGTGTGCACAGTCGTGAATTCAAAGACACACACAAACCCACACCTTACGCTTAAACCTGTCAACCTACACAAAACCCCACACATAGTACACACACACACACACACACACACACCACCAGAATGCCAAACAAACAGAAATGGAAAATAACGACTCATCCGGATCATAGCCTCGAGTGGCTAATGAACTCCCTGGAGGCTCTAGCCTCTGTGTACGAGGTGAGAGGGTCATTCCCATGTTTATTCAGCAAGAGTCCAATGAGCCACCACCATCTATTGATTGAACTGATTATTCTGTGTCTCTCTTGTGACGGGACACATGCATGACAGATGAACCCTACTTGGGCAGGTCACATTCGATGTAATCTCATTGAATCTGACGGCTGATCTGGTCGGCCAGTTTGCATGATCCACATTGCGGCCTTGTTTGCGAATACGCTGACATCTGTGGCTAATGCCTCAACACTAATATGAGGTGCTCGGTAGGGGCTGTCAAACACGTAAGCTGTCAGAGGCTGTTTGGACAATCCTAGTGACTGCTTCCATAGGAGAAAACAAACCACATGGTAAATGCTAAACACCAGTATTGGTGCCTAAAGTGGTAATTCATTGACAGAAAATGTCTTAATGCTTTTAAACAATCAAGTTACAATAGCATTTTTTTATTTGGGAAGAATTTTACACAGACTGAAGCTGCTAGTAGATGGAAACCTCTGCACATGACCCTTTCAGTTACAGTATGACTCAAATCCAAGATCCAACAAACTGTAATGCCTAGCATAAGGCTATCTCTGTTTTTCCATTTAAATGTATAGTAAGATCACAGATCCGCAACCACATATGGGAGTCCGTGGCAGGTCATCGCAGCCATGTTCCCTGAGACAATGCAGGCAGGGCCATAAAAGTTGATATCCTTCCAGATGCAAACCAAATGTAGACATTGTGCACCTTTAAAATGTCATGCCTTCAGTACAGACTGCTATAAAAAATAAAAAAAAGGTGGTAGGAAATGAGGGAACAACGTGCAGCGTTTCTCACATTGATCGTGAGAAGCTAACCCAACCCTTGTACAGCTGATAACAGAAGGTTATTAACAGAGAACCATCCTACAGGTAATAAACAGAAACTTTGAGTGTAATTTTAGCTTCAGGAAACAGCTTGCTTATGTTTGAAAGTCATATATAATTACATCATAGGTGAATTGGGGCAAATCATACAACAAAGAATTACATGATTCTACACTGATTAATACAAAAAACAAACAATACAATACAAGCTGTACTGTAAATATCGGCAATCACATATCAACTCATGTCTCATATCTCAGTTTCACTCTAATGTAAGGAATGATAGTTCTCCACCAGACTGGAGCATAAATACAATTCAGTTTTTGTATGTTGGCTGAATTAGTTTAAAGAGAGGCTTGACTAACCATACTGATCTATAAACACCTCAGTTGAAACATATGAGCCAAAGATCAAATAGGCAAGACAAGGTAAAGACATGTAGAGGAAAAGCTCAGCAGCAGACTAATCAGCCCCCTCTAACACTCACACAGCAGATCAATGAAAGACCTGGGGCCTTGGGCCTGCACTATATTACACACCAAAACTTCATATTCATTCATTGATTTTACTTTTCAGAATAGTATATCATTGAACTCCAATGGGAGCAAAAAATAGAGGCCGGGGCTGAGGTCAACCCTCGTGTGGACGGATGTTTGCACAATATTGATAGCGCACGCAGAAAGAAATGACTAAATATCTGGATCAATAGCTAGTTTCCCTAGCTACGACAGGTTGTTCCAGATGGAAATATATAAATACTTCTTTATGTCTACTGGAGTGGCCCTAACGAACAGGGCTAAATGCCCCCCTTAAGGTAAACTCTTTAATTAGCCAAGGCCAGAGGTGACAAGAAGGGTCTGCTGATGCTAGGATGCCACGCTTCCAATGGCCTGAGGATGCTAATGCACACAGGGGCCCAGTAAAGGGGCCAAGGATATGACAGGTCACAAGCCCTGGGCAAAGTGCTCTGTGCTACCTGACCCTCTTATTCATTTGTAATGATGATGGGCCAAGGCCACACCATTCTCAGTCATGTTCAAATAAGGCATACCATTAATAATGTAGAATTCTTTTTTCCTACATCATTTCTTCAGTTTTCACATAAATTGTAATAATCAGAACTGGAACTGGGAAGTATAGACAGGTCTAAAGAAACACATTTGTATGTTGAATTCTTCAGTTTTCATTCACATGACGCAGGAATGAAGTGGAGCTAAACACTATATGTAGAGTACTGTGTAATCAAATCAGACCAATGACCTGGTGAATATCTTGCCTCCTGCTATTGCTGATGGCACAAGGGCTTCCTGTTCTTATTTACAGCACAACACAATTACCGAGAACAACACCCAACCTCACAGCTTCCTCTGCTCCACAGCGGCCAGTGGGGCCATAAAGAGGGAGGAACCACATCATTGCCTACTCCTTAATTAAATGAAAGCTGTTAGGTTCATTTGCCTTTTTTTTTTTTTACACATTGGCCAGCCCACCATTGAAGACCTCCCAGACGCCATCCCTGCTTGGCCCTAAATCATGACTCCATAAACGGCCCGGCGGGTCCCTGCTGGACATGCAGCGGCCGCCCAGCGGCAAGGCCAGAGCAGGGCATGCGGTGGATCGACACCTAGCCTGCGATAAGTAATTCTGTAGAGGATTAGCAGCATGATAGCCTGATCAATACTGTGTGCTCAGGCCATTAGGAATGCAGCGAGGAAATGACCCCCTCCGGTAATAAAGCAGGGCATCTGGGTTCTCCTTCATTTGCCAGCTCCATTAGTGTAATGGTATCATTATCTGC